>PVHX01022997.1:0-26595 GCA_004024805.1 Geosciurus inauris
TAATGTATCTTTATTTTATTTACTTATTTATATGTGGTGCTAAGAATTGAAACCAGTGCCTCACACATGCTAGGCTAGTGCTCTACCACTGAGCCACAACCTCAGCCTCACATTCTAGACATTTTATAAAAACCAATGCTGTTAAGTGTCTGACCACCTAGAAAAACTTGTGAGTTAGTAATTTTAAAAGACATCTTTACTCTCATCTGTTATCTAATTGAAATCAAGCTTTTTAAGTCATTTGAAAAGTGTATTTGGATCCATTTCTCTTTTAGATTTTAATTTATGGGTGCTCATTTATTTATATGCCAATTTTGATATCACGTTTGTGATATAATGACACAAGCACATATGTAGACACAACAACACAACACAGAAGTGTGCACACATACATAAAACAGCCAAGAAACAGATTTTGTAGCTGTTTGTAGGTAGATCTCCACAGGTAGGAGACAATGCTACATATGTTTTTTAAAGTCTCTATTAGATTTAAACTATTAAAAATTAAAATAGAGCTTATCAGACTTTCACATTATGACTTAAATAGAGGCCTGTGCAGTTGGAAGTGCAAGGTATAAGGTAAGCCGTAATTTCTCTAGTAAAGGAGGATGCAGAACATCTTTATCAGATGAGAGTTCACTTTTAGCTCAGATTAGAGTCAGTTTAGATATTGGAAGAATGAGAGAGCACTGAAATGCTTAGGTAAAGATTCTCAGGGTAAAGGAGACATGGAGATATAAAATCATTCCATTTTTTCTCCCTGTGCTCTAGTGTTTATGGAGAAACTTCTTAAGAATGTAGTATGGTATATTGCAAGAGGAGATAAAATAGCCAGCCATTTAGATCCCACAAGCTGCTTGAATTCAAATGTGACACATTTTTATTCATTGTGGTCTCAAACCAGTTTTCCCAGTTGGTAATTGGGTCAGGTTTGAATGCAGAAAATTATAATCAACTGTGATTAACTATTTTAATATAAGGGAGGACATTTGCCAACTACTTGTGTCCTCAAATTTTCTTGCATGTTCCCTTTGTCTTTTTGGGTCCTCATATTCATAGGACCATGATTTCATATTATGCTCTTCAATTTGAAGTGGGAGGCAAGTCTGCTAGTGTTCTGGGTGATATCTACATTACAGAAAATAAATCATTTGGATTCCTGAACTAGGATAGAGTTTTGCCAGATGAGGAAAGTCCAATTTTAGAGCTAGGGGAGCTCTATCTTGAAAGTCTCTCATAATGGGTTCCTATTTAAAAAGGAGACAGTATAGACACAATTGGGTAGAAGCAATCAGAAACAGAGGCAGATATTGGTCAATATTTGGTATACCTGAAGGCTGTCAGGGTCAGACTTGGACATGAGACCTTCCTTCAACACCAGGGTGTGGTCCTGGCCAGCTGCTTCAGTTGTCTCAAGCCTTTCTCTGTTCCATGTACCAAATTTCTCCCACTGAAAATGAACTGAAGCAAGGAAGGACCAACATTCCCAAACATGAGTGAAGAGGACTCCAACTCATCTCTTGACTTTAAATGAAGAAGAGGGCTGGGAGTCAGGACCTGATGTAGTGGGCATATTGAGTAGGAAGTCAATGAGAATTGTAAAACACAGCAAGGTTAGCATAATGAGGGCCTTGAGCAAAGGTAAAAGAAAGATTGGAGGTAAAGAACCTCAGGCTGTTTGCCATTTCATTGAAGAAAATTGTCTAAATACTGGAGAATTTTTCAATCAAAGATCCCAAATTCTGAATTTGGACTATTGACTTAAGTTGTCTAATTTATATTGTGGACATATCTGAGTACTAAGCCTAATGAGAAGGAGGCTCTTAAAATTAATCATGAAACAAGCTAATGGGTAGTCCCACAGGATTGGAGCTCCCAAGATGGAGAGGTTTGGCTGGGGTGGAAGTTGAGATCAAAGCACTCTATGATGTCTCACATCACTGGACAGCAGTTCCACCAGAGAATGAAAGGACATCCTCTTCTACAATCTCAGGGGTGGGGAACAACTAGGGCAGAAGTCTTGGGCAGGGCACTTCTGGCAGAGACCAGAAGAAATCTTACCTCTCTGAAGAATGAGAAGGCCAGTGTTGCATGCGGGAACAAAATAGCAAAAAGTGGTCTCTGATCTGGAGGACTTAAGTGTGTAAGAGAAGGGAGAATTGGAGAGGAGAGTATTAGAAGGAGGATGCCTCCAACACCAGTAAGGGACCAGATATAGGTCCTTGTTATGTCCACATAGCAATGAGGCAGCCAAAACCTAGCCCAAGAATGGAGTCAGTTTTAGTTTGTGTACTGGCTGCCATTTAGCCAGAGTAGACTCAGAGAAAGTGAAGGGGCTCCTTCTATAAGCTGGAAAGAAAGAGAAGGAGAAAGTACAATCAATCTGAGAATTCAGTCATAGCCACAAAAGCTGTGGCTGGGGGCTTCCTGACCTCAGAGAACCATAGGAGTGCTAGACAATAGTGGTCAATTCCCAGGTTGCATTCACCATTTAAAATGACTGTTGGGTGAAAAGGTTAAAAAGAAGGTGGGAGGGAGATTCATTGGAATGGGGAAGGGTAAAGATTCCTGTACTCCCATTCCTGGGTTTCAGCACCATATGAAAGCAAACTAACCAAAACGGAGACAGACCTCAATGGATCAGTGATGTGTTTTATTATCAAGCAGTGGAGGGGTACATTTTGAGGAGACTAAGTGGCGACTGGTTATAAGAGAGGTCTGATTTGTATAGGGTTCAAGTGAGACTTGAATCATAACAGAATGCATTGGTTGAGCAGTAAGGGGTAGCAGTTGTGAAAGTTCAAAGTCCATTGTTGCTGGGAAATGGTGAAAGTCCAGAGCCTATTTTTCTTCTCTCCCTGGGAACTACTGTCCTCTGTTTCTCCCTGGGGGTTCTTGTTTCCCATTTTTCCATGGGGGATATTGTTTTCCATATCTATCACACACACACACACACACACACACACATGCACACACACACACTCACCTATAGATTGCATTATCACTGTTATTGTCACATTTAAAAATTTTTAATTCTAGTATAGAAGTGAAATGACAAAAATTTAAAAATGTGAGACAATAAAAATATGTAAATGTATACACAATATAAAAGGTTGTAATTATTACATCAGCAATGCAGTGTGGCTAGAAGTAAAGGTTCAAAGTTTTATATAAAATTGAAGTTAAATTACCATTTTGAAATAAGTTGCTATTATTGTTATTAGTGTTTTATGTGAGCCTCATTTGAACACATAGGAAATACATATAAAGAATATACAAAAAGATAACAAAGGAATCAAACCACATTAAAATCCAAAATTGAAAATAAAAACAAAGGGGAGAAATTTGAGAAAAGGCACAAAATAGGTACAGCACAGACAGAGCACTACATATTAGCCAGGTTCAAAGGTGCATGTCTGTAATCCCAGTGGCTCAGGAAGCTGAGACAGGAGGATTGCAAGTGCAAAACCAATCTCAGCAAAAGCAAGGTGCTAAGCACCTCAGTGAGACCCCATCTCTAAATAAAATATGAAATAAGGCTAGGGATGTGGCTCACTTGTTGAGTTCTCCAGAGTTCAATCCCTGTCCCCCCTCAAAAAGCAACATATTACCAAGAATAAGTACTCACCTTTAAATAATTACATTAAATACAAATGTATTTAATTCAACAATTACAAAGTCCCGATTTATTAAAGAGACTTTAAAAATGAAACAAGATATACCTATGTGCTCCTATGAGAGAATCATATTTGTTTTTAGAAAATACATGGGCAGAAAGTGAAACAAAGTAAAAAGATATTTCATGAATATGTAAACCAAAATAAGTCAAATATTGTAAAAATTCACAAAGAAGGTAATTTTATAATGATAGATGGTTTATTTCATGAAGAGAATATATAAATTTTAAATATATATGTACCCAAGTCCTTGAAAGGATATTGAGGAGCTATTTGTGCACCCATGCTTATCAAATCCTTATTCTCAATAACAAAGAGCTAGGATAAAGAAAATGTAATATAAACATACACTGTAATAATCAGTGATAAAAAAGGGACACATCAATTATATCTCACCACATGGACTTTCATTTAGGACATAATAGTAAGTGTAATATGCCAGCCATTGAACAATAAACATTGCATAATTCTGCCTATATGAGATTTCAAAATTAATCATACTCATCAAAGCATATAGTAGAATGATGGTTTCAATGGGCTGGTGATAAGTTGAAATGGGTATTTTTTGTTTAATGTTTGTAAATTTTCAGTTATGCAAGATGAAGTAGACAAGAAATAACTTGAACAATGTTAAGCATATATTTAACAATACTATATATTATGCTTAAAATCTAAGATCAATCTCATGTGCTGTTTTTAAAACAACAAAAATATTAACTGTTAATATGTAGACACTTTCAACTTGGCCTTGTTCTTTAGAAATAGCCTCAACAAAGCATGGTTCAACATCTTTTGAAAATCCTGTTGGTTTTATTATTGTTGTTGTTTTGTTTTGTTTTGGTACCAGGCATTGAACCCAGGTGTGCTTATTCACAAATCCACATCCTTATCCATTTTTACTTTATTTTATTTTAATTAATTTATTTATCTATTTACTTATTTGTTTAGGAGCTAGGATTTCCCTAAGTTGATTAGGGATTGCTAAGTTACTGAGGCTGGCATTGAACCAGTTATCTTTCTGCCTCAGCTTCTAGAGCACCACACCTGACTTTGTAAACCCTTTTGATAAGTATAATACTCTTCCCAGCATTCTTTAAGGAGAATTTTGTGAGCTACAGGATCATAAATTCATAGTAATATATTACTTCACAAACAAAAGAATATTTTTACAATATTAATCCCTTCAGAAAAAAATTTTATATGTTTCTGTGTCACATTTACTTGAATACTTGAGAAAATTCATACCCCACCACATAACAGTGAATATGTTTCATTTAATTTTGCCTTGATGGACCATCTAGAACAATGTATTTGTAAGGATACTATAAAATCATCAATAAACATTATTTATCAGAATTATACTCTCAGAATACATATTTGATGATTTACTTGAAGCAGCCTAACTCATGGTCATCTGCTAAAGCATTTTTTTAAATCATGCGATACTTAAAAAAAAGCCAAACTTTGTTTTGGTGCTTCAGACATATGCCACAATTTCATACCTTTTACTGTCCAAATTATGCCTGACCAACTTACACAGATATATAGAGCCAGAGTAATAAAAGACAATAATAGATTTGAAGACCCACTTGGGATTCCAGCTGAGTACTAATAAACTCACATGCTGATCATTGAAACTCATTTTATTTCCTGTTTGTTCATTTTGCAAATTTGTTTTCACTCACACATCCTATTGTGTTTTAAAGTCATTTTTGTCAGCTTTAAATAACTCAGTTAATAAGCAATGTACAAATGTCATTTACCAAATTATATTTTTTATACGTTTAAAGAGATGACAATACAGGACATTGGCAAAACTTAACAATCCTCCTGGAGAGAGGCAGTGATAACAGTAGCCATACTCACAGTCCAGATCAAAAGTCATACTCATATCAAGGGTATAGCACAGCCTAAGATAACCTTTTCTGCTTCAATAGCCCCTAACATATATATTGAAGTAACTGTAGCATTTGTATTACATATGCAAACTGCAAATTTGTTTTTAAACTAATGAAGTTAAAGATCAAAAACTAGGGAACAAAAATGTACATGAAAAAAGGTCATATATATATATATATATATATATATATATATATAAACACCACTTTTAAATAAAGATGGATCACCCATTAGCTGAGAAAAATAAATAAATAAAATAATTAATAAAGTGGATATAGAAAGGGAGGCTCAGATTTGCAGCATGAAAGGAAGTAATTTTCATACTTCCTAGTGTGGTACGTGATCAATCCAGCTTATGTTAACCAAACCAAAACTCTTATAAGCATCTTTGAATTAAAGAAATCCTCCATGGCATTGATGTTTATACAAAGGTTACCACCAATCACTTTGAGATCAGTTAATTTTTTAAGAAATCTTTCAAAAGTAAAATAATACATGAGCTATATTGTATTGTGTGTGGAAGCAAATAGATATGTATTCCTTTCTCTGTGTTTTTATAAGCAAATATTCTTTTAAAAGCTAGTTTCCCAGTTTAGTCTCAGTTAAGTTTTTCAAAAATCTGAGAACTTTTAAGACTGGCTTTGAATTAGCAATATCTGAATTCAGGAGCAATAGTTAATTTGTGAAGCCTATGCAAGGCTGGTTTCTCATCTTCTTTTGAAACACAGCTGACCAATCCACTCCTCTTGATAATCAGGAAAAGAGAATTTGAGCCTGATGCATTTTCTATATTTTATACCAGTTGATTAATATATTTACTAACTACTTATAAGCCACACATGTAAAGGTAATTTCTGTGAGTTTGTAGTACATTCAGGGATCCCCACTAAAGTGTTTGGTGTCTAGAGTCATAAATGCTTCGTGGCTCAAAAAAAAAAAAAAAGACCACCACTTTTGTCTAAAGTACAGATGCATACTGAGGTGAAGGGATGGGAAGAGATATTCCATGTTAAATCATAAGAGTTGTGGTTCTACATATACTAGAAAAAAAATTTAAGTCAATATGTTACAAGAAGTCAAGAATGTATCTGTGTAATAAAAGAGGATTCAATTCATCCAGAAGATACAACACTTATAAACATGTATGCACCTAATATAAGAATGAATATTATTATTCATATATATGTGTGTGTCTATGTGTACATGTATATGTGTGTGTGTGTATATATATATATGAATACAGTAAATATTTCCAAAACTGAAGTAAGACGTAGGTAGTGATACACTAATAATGGGTTATATCCATACCATTCTCAATAGATCATCTCAAAGGACTGATCACTCAGATATAAAATAAAGAAGAAAACACTGGCTCAAATAATATTGTAGATTTAATGGACCTAACAGAATTAGGCAGAACACTACAGCAATATTAGAATACATATTCCTTTCAAGTACTCATGGATAATTCTCTAGATCACAGGTTGTTCTACAAGTCTTAAAACTGAAGAAGATTGAAATCATATCAACTATCTTTTCTGAAAATAATGATATAAATATACAAATCAATAACAAGATGAATCTGGAAAATTCAAAAATATGTTTAAACTAAATATCACCCTCATGAATAACCTTTGGTTCAAATAAAAAGTCAAAATGGAAAAAAATCTAGATAGAAACAAAAATAGAAACACATAATATGAAAACTTATAGGAGTTTATATTATAAACTTTCCTTTTTACAACTGCCTTCACACTGTCCCAGAAATGTTGATATATCTCTATTCTCATTCATATCTAAGGTTTTATATTATTTCTCCCCTAAATATTTCTATGATTCATTTCTGATTCAAAAGTATATCATTTTTCCCTTTTTATTGGCACATTGTAATTATGCGTAAGAGTGGAATTTGTTATATCCATATGTGCACACAATAAAACAGTATAATTTGATCAGTTTCATTCCCCAGTATCTCTCCTTTTCCTCCCTTCCCTCCCCCAATCCCCTTCTTCTACTCTATTTGTCTCCTTTCTATTTTTTTCTTTTTAATTTGTTCTAATTAGTTGTACATGACAGTAGACTGCATTTTGACACATTGTAAAAAAATGGAGCACAACTTCTCATTCCTCTGGCTGAGCATGGTGTAGAGTCACACCAATAGTGTAATCACACATATATATAGGGTAATAATGTCTGTCTCGTTCTACTGTCCTTCCAATCCCCACAGGTCCATTCCTCCTCTCACTTCCCTATACACAATCCAGAGTTCCTTTATTCTTCCCCCACTCCCCCACAACCCCACCACTATAGATCAGCATCTGTTTATCAGAGAAAACATTCAGCCTAAGGTTTTATGGGTTTGGTTTATTTCACTTAGCATGACATTCTCTAGTTCCATCCATTTACCTGCAAATGCCATAATTTCATTTTTCTTTAAGGCTGAGTAATGCTCCATTGTGTATATATACCATATTTCCTTTATCCATTCATCTGAAGGGCAACTAGGTTGGTGCCATAGTTTAGCTATTGTGATTTGAGCTGCTGTAAACATTTTTGTGGCTGCGTCACTGTAGTTTGCTGATTTAATATCCTTTGGGTATAAACCTAGGAGTGGGATAGCTGGGTCAAATAGTGGTTCCATTCCAAATTATCTGAGGAATCTCCATACTGCTTTCCAGAGTGGTTGCACCAATTTGCAGTCCAACCAGTAATATATGAGTGTACCTTTTCCCCCACATCCTCAACAACACTCAATGTTGCTTGTATTCTTGATAACTGCCATTCTGAATACAGTCAGATGAAATCTTAGAGTAGTTTTGATTTGCATTTCTCTCATTACTAGAGATGATGAACATTTTTCCATGTTTTTTGATCAATTGTATTTCTTCTTCTGTGAAGTGTGTGTTTAGTTCCTTAGCCCATTTATTGATTGGGTAATTATTTTTTTGGTCTTGAGATTTTGAGTTCTTTATATGCCCTGGGAATTAGTGCTCTATCTGAGGTGCATGTGACACAGATTTTTCTGATACTTTAGGCCTTTTCTTCATGTTATTGTTTCTTTTGCTGAGAAGAAGCCTTTGAGTTTGAATCCATCCCATTTATTGATTACTGATTTTACTTCTTGTGCTTTAGAAGTTTTAATCTCTAGGCGTTATAATATTTTTCCTTTTTTAAATCTTGTCATTCCTTTTTAATTTTATTCCATTATGATATGGTAGGATGAAAGAAATTATCTCTATATTTTTGTATTTGGTTAAATTTGCTTTGTGTCCTAAGATGTGACCTGTTGTACCTCTGAGAAGAGAGTGAATTCAGTTGTTCATGAATGAAAATTTCTATAGATGTCCGTTAGGGCAATTTATTCAATACTATGTTTTAGTTCTGAAGAATCTTTACATATATTTTTTCAGAAAGACCTGTGAAATGGTGTGAGAGGTATGTTAAAATCACCCAGTATTATTGTATTGTAGCATATTAAATTGTTTATTTTTAGAAGGAGTTTTTTTAATGTACACAGCTGCAGTTTTATTTCATGCATCAATGTTTACAATCATTATGTCATGGTATTACATGATTCTCAGGTTTTTTTTCTCTTTTGGTATCAGGCTTGAAACCAGGGGAGGCTTAACCTCTGAGCCAATCCCCAACACTTTTATATGTTTTATTTACAGACAGGGTCTTCTCGAGTTGCTTAGGGTCTCACCAAGCTGCTGAGGCTGGCATAAAATTCATGATCCCCTTGCCTCAGGCTTCTGAGCCTCTGTGATTACAAGAGTATGCCACCACACCAGGCTGCATGAATCTCAACTAATGTAAAGTGACCATCCTCAACTCTACTGCTCAATTTTTTCTGATATGAGAGTAGCTACTCCTTCTTGTTATCTGTTTTCATTTGCATGATATAAATTTCTCCACACTGTCACCATTAGTTTGTGGATGTTTGCCTGTAAAATAATTCTCATGTGAACAATATATGTTTAGGTCTTGTTTTTAATCCCTTCTGCCAATCAACATATATTTATTGAAGAATTTAAACAACTTTACATTTTATGTTATTATAGAAGATAATTTTATTTCCTTATATTATATTTTGAATGCTTAATTCAGGTTTGATTATTCTTTGATTAACTCTTCTTCTAATGCAGTGATCCCTGTACTTATTATTTTTAATTTTTATTTATTCAGCATGATATATTGTATTGTGTATATAGTTTATAGTGTAGGCTTAAGGGTTGTGAATTCTTTTAGTCCCTGCTTATCATGGAAGGTTTCTGTTCCATCATCAATGCTGGATGACAGTTTTTCTGGAAATAGTAATCTTGCTTATCACCCCTTTTTTTCAGGGCTTGGTATGTATTATTCCAATTTATTCTGGCTTTTAGAGTATGGGTTGGTAAATCAGTTAAAATCTAAATTTTCTTATATCTAAATGTGACCTACTATTTTCTTTTTTCTTATTTTTGCTTTTAAAATTATATATTTATTCTGTATTATGGGCATTTTAATTATAATGTATTTGGACAGGATCTATTTTGATTTTGCCTATTCAGGTTTCTATATGTTTCTTGTATTCTGATTTGCATCACACTTCTAAGATGTGGGGGAAAATTTGTTTTTAATTAATTGAATATATTTTGCATTCCTTCAGTTTTTATATCAGGGAATTCTTCTATCCCAACGTTTCTTAAATTTGGTATCTGGATGTTATCTCAGATTTCTTGAACATTGTGGCCAAGTTTTCTTTATATTTTTTATTATGGATTTTATTTTCAATATTATTTACTTTGTTTTTAGGTCCTAAGAATCTAATATCAAAGTGGTATTAGATAATCTATTTACTGAATTAGTGAATCTAATATCAAAGTGGTAATATTTTGTTAATGCTTTCCATAGAATTTTTAATTTGATTTATTGAATTTTTCATTTTTAGGATTTCCATTTAGTTTTTTTTTAGAATCTCTCTCTTTATTGAAATGACCTTTCACATTCTCCTCCATTTCCTCTATAATTTAATTCTTTATATCTTATTTTAGCTCATCAAACATATCAACTATGAACTTTCTAAATACTTTTATGACATTTCTTCCTCTGTGGTGTCAATCATATCGGTTGTTAAAATGTTGTAGACTGTTTGGAGTCTTTTTTTTCTTTACTTTTTTATACTGCTTGTATATCTACCCATCCATCGGGATGGTTCTTGCTTCTTCTTTTATGCAAAAGACTATTTTTTTAGCTTCTTTCTCTTAAGAGTCCTACACTGGGCTAATACCAGCCCTACACTGGGCTGGTACTTTCAATGAGTGTTCTTTCTTGTTTCCAATTTCACCACCACATTGAAAGAAGTCACTAATTCTTATCTACTACAGTAATTTTAGAGCAACACTACATATTATTTACCCTTAGGAAAAACAAAAACTTGTTAATAATGTTCTCCATTGTTTCTCTAATATAGGTGTACATTTGTATTAATGTTCTATAATAGGTTGAAATTATTAAAAATAGTAATAGTTATTAAAATAGTAAAATTGCTATTACATTATATGGGGGATGAAAAGAGAAGGAGAGAAAAGTTGGGCAAAAAAAAAGATAAAAGCAAAAAACAAAATATAACACAAACCAAGGTAAAACAGAGAAAAAGAGGGATGGAAGGTTTGAGATTGTAGTAAGTAATGTAAGAGAGAAAAGAGAGACTAAGGGTATCAAGAGTAAAAATGGGCTTGGAAAACATAGTATCATAAAATACCAGCCAAAATTCCCATCAATAGATTAATAGATCAAGAAGGGATAGTATATATACACAATGGAGACTTATCCAGCCATAAAGAACAAAGTTATGCCACGTGCCAGTAAAGGAATGGAAATGGAGAAAATCATGCTAAGTAAAATACACCAGACCCAGAAATCAAGGATTAAATGTTTTCAAGGCACAAAATAAGGGTTTTGGATTTCATAAAAAATGTAGGGATGATCAATATAGTAGAATTATAACTTTATGTCTCTAAATCATAAATTAAAGAAAAACAAAAAAAGTGAATGAGTAGAGCAAGGGAAATAGGTGCTGAGAGAAACTGAGGGAAAATGTGATATACTGGATATTTAAATGGAGTGAATTAAATTTCATATTTCTGTGAATTTGTCAAAAGAAGCCCAAATATTATGTATAACTATAAAATACTAATGAAAGCAAACAAAAAAAAATCCCATATATTAGCAGATACCTGATAATATAGACTGCCCATTTATGTTTTAGATCAATATTTTCTGTTGTGTTCTATTGCTGTATATAACATATTTACCACATTAAGATTATTTTACTAGAACTTGTAATATGTGCATATACTTCTCACCCTAAAAAGACCTTTCACTGGTCTGTAGCCATAAAGCTTTTGGATTCCTCATGTCAGGAATGAGACAATAGATGTGTAATTATTCTTTCTATCTGTTTCAGGTTTTTATGGTGCATAGAGAAAAAAATAAAATGAAGTATTTACATTTCTTGGTTATGTATATTAAAAATAAAATATAAACTTGTCACACATAGATGGATATTTGTGTTTTGCTTTATGAAATAAAGCATGATAATGATATAAATGTAGATTTTTTTGTCTTCAAATATCTTATTTTCATTGAAATACTTTTAGAAATGTGACACATGCTATTAGGTTTTATATGCACTCCCTACTAGGTACACATTCCATATTCAGTTAAACACATCAGGTTACTATGAAATATTCAATAGTTATATTGTGGGCTATCAAGGAAGACTTAAGGGTGAGAAAATCAAATTATTTTCTCAGTCTTATATATATGTTTAATACCCCAAACCCTGACTGTGCTTCTATCACTGCCTGGGTCTTTTGCTCAAATATTGTTTCTCCATGCATAAGAAAGTAAAATACAACACATAGAAAGGAAAGGGGATATGATGAAGAGATATTTTAAAGATTTTAAAGGATAGAACAGATAAAGAGAAATGATATCCCTGTCCATTATTGTCTTTCCACACACACAAACACAAAATTCAGTTTGTAAACATTTATTGTGTAACTTTTAGGTGCAAAGTCTGATACTTTGTGCAAATATGTTATATTTCAAAGTAATGATTAGCTATTTTACTGCTATGTATGTGCTGAATTACATAGCCAACACCCAATTTGTCTATATTTGGAGATATGGTCCAAAAGGATATAATAACATTTAAATAAAGTTAATGAGGTGGAATCCTTATGTTATAGGATTGGAGTTATTATTTATTTTAAAGAAAGTGAACAAAGAACATCAGCGAGATCATGTTTTCTTTGTCCCTGTCATGTGGGACACAGTGCAAAGACAGTCATCAATAAGCCAGGAAAAATCCTTCACTGTAAACCAAATCTTGCCAAAACTGTGAGAAAATTTTTTTTATTGTTTAGCCCACCTATTCTATGGTATTTTAGTATGCCAGCCTAGGCAGATACATACACCTTTTTCAGTCTCTTGGTGGTACATCTCATCATCAAATTCTCCATATGAAATAGTGTTTTTTTCCATTTTTAATTTTTACATATTATGGCACTCAGACATATATAAACTCAGTAACTTGAACAATGTTATACATCCAGAATTCAATAGAGATAGACATCAAATGATTGTGACTGACAGGCCATGGTCTCAACCAGTATGTATATTAAGCAATGAATTTCATGAAAAAATGAAAATATCCTACCCCTCCAAAACTTTAAAACAGACATTATCAAACAATGAAAAATCCAGGGACAACAAATTAAAATAAGATAATTCAATGAGGTAACACAGATATAAAATTTAATTTCACATTCACTACTCATACAGAAATTAGATAATTGAAGAAAGTCCCTTTAATAGTTCTTAAACTTGTGGAGATAAATATAGGAAGAACACTCTAAGATATAGGCACCAGTAATGATTTTCTGAATAGAAACTCAACAGCTCAGAAAATAAAATCAAATGTTAACAATGGGCATATACCAAATTAAAAAATTTTTACACTGAAGAGGAAATTGTCAACAGAGCTAAGAGATAACATGTAGAAGAAAATATTTGCTGGAGGATTAATATCCAGAATTAATGAAGAACACAAAAACATAAAAAGTACATGTTCCAATAAAAATTTTGCATATAATCAGAATAGACATTTCTCAAAAGAACTACATATTGTTAATAAATATATGAAAATATTCAGCATTTTTAGTCATCAGGAAAATGAAAATCAAAATTATCTTGAGATTCTATTCTACTCTAGTCAGAATGGTTATTATCAGAATTAAAAACAAAAAATACAAATGCTGATGAGAATGTATAGAAAATAAACCTTTGTATAGTATTGAGAATAATGTGTACTAGTACAGACAGTATGGAAAACAGTATAGAAGGTCCTTCAGAAATTAAAAATAGAACCACCAAATGATTCAGGTATACCACTCCTGATTGTATACCTAAAGGAAATGAAGTAAGCATATTAAAGATGTACTTGTATACCTATCTTTATTGTAGCACTATTCACCATAGCCAAGTAATGGAATCGACCAAGGTGCCCATCCCCAAATGAATGGATATAAAACAAATATGATATAAAAATAAAATGCAACATTATTCAGACATAATAAAGAATGAAATCATGTCATTTTCAGGAGAATGTATAGAATAGATGCCATCCATGGCAAAAGTAGCCAGACATGGAAAAATGAGCAATTTTTCTCTTTTATGTGGTAACTAAAATACACACACAGACACACACACACAAAGATGATCTGAAACTAGAAGAGGAACTATTAGGGAAGAGAACTGGGGCATGGTAAGTGAGAGAAACAGAGAGGGTGGATATAATTAAAACATGATACATCATTATTAATATTAATTGTAATTGCATAGATTAATTGATTTCATTGAGACATATTTCCAACTACAACAACACACCCACGAATTACTCAGTAACATCACTCACAATAAATAGTACATTTTATAAAAATTATTTCTTTAAAGGACAAAAATAGAGTGCAATTTGTTCCTGCATTCATGGTACTTTATTAGTTCAGAAAGAAGTCTAGAGTAAGTAAATAAGGTTCAAACACATTAAAGATTGTGACAAATAGAGATGTAAAAATGTTAGTTATTCAAAGGAAGAAATCACGTTCATTTGAGGAATCTTTAACCTATAGTGGTAGACAGATTTATGTGTTAGCCAAATTTGAATTTAGAATACATTTAGTTATACTCCACTAAACACTATATTAGCTTCTGTCCAACCATTCCAAGAAAATTTATTCTATAAGGTCTGGATGAATGATGGAGATTTTATTATATATTGATGAGAATAAAGGAGAAATACTTTACAGTGAACATCATACTGCAGGCATTTTAGTAATTCTAAAGAGATGTGCTTGCATTTTCTCAGAGTATCTCCCCTTTTCAGCTACCACCTGGTCAGTTCTCCTTTTCTATGTATTTCTCCATAAAAAGATACATCTATATTCTATTCTAGTTTATTCTTAACCCTACATTCCTTGGACTTTCTATTGGCCCTTAGCTGTTAGTGCTGTTGGGAGGTGAGGAAAGATTTTTGAGGTGAGGCCTAATTAGAAAGGATAGTCCACTAAGAATGTGACTTCGAAGTATATATATTGTCCATGCCCCCTTATCTCTCATTTTCTCTCTCTTTATTTGTCTATTCTGGTCACTACAAGGTGAGCAGCTTTGCTTTAAAATACATGCCATGATGTTGTGCCTCAACATAAGCCCACAACATGGACTGAAACTTTTGCAAATGTAAGACAAAAATAATCATTGATCAGCAATTAAGTTATTTTCCAGAGATAGAAATATGTCAGAAATCACAATCTAACAAATGGATGATACTACTATCATGAGTGAATAATAGGACAGGCTTAAGCAGCTACACAGATGCAGGACAGAATTAAGAAGTGCATCTCATTTCAAATATGGACCCAGTGTATGTACCCAAATAGATACCAAGATAGAATGTAGTTTCAGAGTCAAAAAGCTTGTGCAAATAGACCATGAAAAGAAAGAGACCCAGGGCACATAATTGAAAGCAAGACATAAAGTCAAGTTAGGAGAGTGATTCAAGGAAAATAAAAGTATGGAAAACAAATTACAATGGGTGATCATGGGAAGCCGTCTATGCAAATTAAAAAGACAGGTTTAATACTCTTCTATAATGTTTACTTTTATGTGTCAATCTGACCAGATTGAAGGATATCTTGATAGATAGAAAAAACATTAAAAATATTTCTAAGTGAGGGTATTTCTGGAAGAGATTATCATTTGAATTGTGAAGCTAAGCAGAGAATTTCACACCAGTGTGGGTGGACATTACCTATTCCATTTAGGTCCTAGAATAGAACAAAAATATGGAGTAATAAAAAATTTGCTCTGTGCTTGATTTGAAACATCTCTCCTCTCCTCTCCTTCCACATTAGTGCTCCTGGTGCTCAAGCTATCATATTCAAGACTGACACATCTTTCTCTCAGCTAGTTCACAGGCTTCAGGTTTAGACTGAAAATATACCACCAGTTTTCCTGTGCTTCCTGCTTAAAGACAGGAGATTGTAAGAATTGTCAGTCTCAATAATTCTGTGAGCCAATCCATCATAATAAATCTTTTTCTGTGTATCTGTATACATTGTACACTGTTTTGGTTCTGTTTCTTTGGTGAACCCTTACTATTATACCTTTCCCTATGTATTTTCATGTTCTAGTCAGGAAGTTTGTGGTTAAGTTCAATGCACTCAAGAACCTGGTACCAAAGAGACATACATCACTATTCAACTAATATGATTTTATTGAGTTGTGAACTGGTTTACTGACCCATGAAGTTACATGTGAAATGTTTCTTTAAACTTGTTGATTTCATGTTAAATGTGCCCAGAAGAGACATCTTCTTTAACTTAATGTTAGTGTGTATAAAACTAAATGTCCTGACAACTGTCAAGTGTCTAAAATTTTCCCAAGACCATTAACTTAAATGCTATCATTTTCTTGCAATATCCCTATGAAAATAAAATCTTCATTACTAATAAAATTGGGAGGTAACACAAGGTTCATGAAGGTCAAATAAATTTAATAGCTAATAAAAAAAACTTGGGCCTCGGTCTCTTTGAAAAAAAAATATTTTAGCCACATATGGCAGGACTTTCCCATACCACTCATGTTTTATACTGCAATAAGTATACTTGGCTGACATATATAACTTACAGTCACATTGTTGTAAGTTTCTTCCCAGACAGTGA
The DNA here is from genome assembly GCA_004024805.1 of Geosciurus inauris. NCBI lineage: Eukaryota > Metazoa > Chordata > Mammalia > Rodentia > Sciuridae > Geosciurus > Geosciurus inauris. The sequence goes on from PVHX01022997.1 coordinate 16,844, forward strand.
CTGATCACAGTGAGGGTCCTAATTTAGGCCTATTTCTCCAAGACCCCTCTAATGGGAAATATTAACATTTGGTACCACCATTAGCCTGTCTAAAACTTTCTTGTAAAAAAAATATATTCTGAGAATTCTCCTTCATTCATTCTATCCTTTAAAGGTGTTATATATGCATCACAGCATGAAAGCTTTCCCAATCTGCAATAATTTCTTCTTTTCTCTATCAAGGTTGTTTGATCCCACTCAATAAAACTCTTGCATATGTATTCACATCTTGGCAACTGCCAAGAGGACCCAAACTGTTATAGGTATTACCATTAAGAAAGTAGAGATTCAAATTTGTGGGAATTGATACTTTGGGGTAAAAAGCAGGAGTCCAACTTTTGATAATGTCATTGGTACTAACCTTCTTCTATGGTAGTAGAATACTCTTACAGTTGCAATAATTAAAATATTTGAAAGAACTTAGCAAAACAATGATTATAAAGAAAGTGAAGTATGCTTATTGTGAAGTGGCATTGACAACCTGAAGAAAGGAAATGATAAACTGAGAGTACTCAACCAATAACTAAAAGTTAAGTGTGAAAGTCAGAGTGACTTCTTGGTAGCTAATGAAGAGACATATTTCCTGCAATGAAGAAGTACACATAGCCAAAATGAGGATGCTGGATTTAATAATAAGACATAGCTTCAGATGTTTAAATTTTCAGCTATGACTCCTGGGAAAAATTAGGACCTTAAATGTGGGATGAGTATGTATAATTGGATGCTTCAGAGGATTTTGAATCTATAGACTCTCCAGGACCCACTGAGCTTGCTCATGTTACCACTACTCCCTCTTAAGAGCTATCATTTATCTGATAGAAGAAAAGACAACTGAAAATGAGGAAAACTTGGAGAAAGGGTGATTCTTAGAATATTGGAGAAAAGGAAATCTTAGATATGTAAAAGTTATTGGGTAAAGGTCTGAGGTTTACACTGATACCTGGAGACCCCAAAGATAGCTGCAGGTCCCTTTCCAAAATAGGGGGCATCTCAGAGCCAGGAAATAAATGAAATTCTGCCAAAAGTTCGGTTCAAAGAGGGTCATCGGTATTTATGGACCCACTTAGTAAAAATTCTCCCAGTGTGTTCCCAAATATGTTACTGGAATCAATGTACATTCAGTTGAAATAACCTCCCACTGATTTTTGGCCTGTTGGCTAAAAGTTATCAAAATACAGAAGGCCAGTGGAAACCTCTGAAAGTGCATTTTTGAGATCATAAACTAGAAATGGAAAGGTATTTCTATGATATATAGCTGTTTTAACCATTTTACCTTCTGTAAGGTATGGTGATGTCAGATACAGATGCAGAGCAAGAGAGAAACCAAGAAGAATTTCTGTTATATTCAACATTTTCTGGAGGAAAATGCAGACATCATGCAGAGTCATTCAATGGAAACACCAGCATTGGACAAGAGGTAGCAGAATTTTGTCACATGTGCCAAAATATGGCCCATACCTCTTCATCATAATATAGAAATGATATATCTGAAATCAAGCCTGAAGTAGATTAGTATGTATAAAAAGCTCAATGAGAATATATCCCAAACATTCATGTTATTCATTATATTTGCCACATCACCTCTCATCTCATAATCATGGTGATATTCTATTTCCTGTATGATCAGTTAAAGAAGAGGAAAAAGCTTAGGTTTTGCTTACAGATGGGTCAATTCCATGCGAGGTTGTAATTCAAAATGAATGGCAGTTGCACTAAAACCATCTAAATATTTACCTTGTGTTAGAGTTTGGATATGAGGTATCCTCCAAAATGTTCAAGTTAAACAATGTAAGAAAGTTCAGAAGTGAAACATTTAGATTTTTTGAGCTATAACCTAGTCAGTCAATTAATCTATTCATTGATTAATAATTTGACTGACAGGTGGGGCAGAGCTGGAGGAAGAAGGTTACTGGCAGTGTGCCTTGTGGATTATATATTCTGTCACTGGCTCCTGAAACTACCTCTCTTTGCTTTCCTGCTCTCATTAACTGAGAAGTTTTCATCTACCGCACCCTTGCCAAAGTTATGCCTCACCTTGTGCAGAGAGCAAAAGAGTTAGCTGACCACAGACTGATTAACCGAAACCATGAACATTTTTTTTTTCCTTTTATTTTCAGGTATGTTGGTCAAGAAACCAAAAGCTGACCAATACTAAAACAGATATTGAGAAGTAGGGTCCTTACTGTGATTAATCTGACATGTGTTTCAGAAAAAATTGGAACAGATTTGGGGGAGTTATTTGAAAAAATTGAAGATGGAGGCTGGAGAGAACTTAGAATGTTGTCAGTAGAGTTTAATGGGTGAAACTGGTGGGAGTTTGGAAGAGCAGAATGCTGATTGGAATGCAGAAAGTATAGTCTGCTGATGAGGTTTCAGAGGGGAATCAAGATTCCTCAAGGGATTGGGCTAGAGATCACTCATCACTTGCTACATTTTGCACATAGCTTGAGAATTTCTGGGAAACTGACTTTAAAAGTGATGGATTGATTAATTTGGCAGAGGAAATGTCAAGGCAGCCTAGCATTCAGGTGGCAGCATAGATGTTGATGTCAGATTTTAGTCAGGTTTACAATGAGAATCAGAAGGAGGGAGATGAATTAAAGGATATTTAAAATTGCAGTTTGGCCAGAAAAGTACTTGCAAAATGGGCCTAGAAAGCTGTACTCGTTGAAGTGATTACCATCACTAAAAGGAATGAAGCTAAGTACCTTGCATAGAAACAATAGGAAAGATGCCTTGAGGGCATCTCCAGAATCAGCAAGACCATACTCATTGCAGGCTTACCAGTGTAAAAGTGAAACTTATTTAAGAGACCTTGGGGATATCCTGCTCACACAAGTGGCCTAGGAAAATTTTCCCTATGATTTATTCTGCCATGCTCAGCTTCCCAGGCCCTCAGAAGCTGCTGTAGCCATGGTCTAAGGGAGGCTAGGTGCAGCCCAAGCTGGCAACAGATGTTGATATTATCCACATGGTGCTGAATGCAGGTGTGGGAATGCAGGATGCTTGAATTTAGGAGGTTATGAAGATTTCCACCAAGATTTCATAGAAAGACCTGAGAGGCCAAGCAGTGTGTAGCAATGTTGGAATCCCTGGGACATCCCCTGAGAGGGTGATGCATGAATCTTTGAGAATTAAACCAAAGCTTCAGTGGATAATCTCAGGATAAAGAGATGTCAGGATGTCAGGGATGTAGAATATCTGCCGAATCTGCTGAATGAAGCTTCTGGCTGCAGTGAGAACCAGACTAAGAGAGGGGGACCAAGTGGGGGGATGTGGGCTACAACTCACAAGGCTAAAGGAGCAGTTATTCTCAAATTATTTGTATGTCATACTTTGACCCCATTTTTCCCACATGCTGGATGTGTAGATAAAATACTTATTTGCCCAACCAGACTTTATTTTGCTTTTATTCCATCCCTTCTTGTTATTTTCCTATGTTTTCCTTTGGAATGGGAATATTAACTCTGTGCCATTATGTATTGGAAACATGTAATTTGCTTTTGATCTGTACAGGGATTCATAGCCAAGAATTTGCCTTGAGTCTCAGGAGACTTTGGACTTACACTTTTGGACACTGCTGGGACTTTTAAGACTATAGGGACTCTTGGACATGGATTGAATGCATTTTGAATTGTGAGATGGACAAGAGCTTTGGGGGTTAGGGGTTAAACACTATGATTTGGATACAAGATATGCCCCAGAAAGCTCATTAGACAATTTAGAAATGTTCCTAGGTGAACTGCTAAGATTATAAGGGCTATCTCCTAATCAGTAAATTAATTCATCTGATGGATTAATAATTGTAACTATATGTGGAGTATGACTAGATGAAGTGGGTCTCTGGTGGCATGCCTTAGGAATTACATATGCTGTCCCTAGATCCTTGCTCTTTTCTCTCGGATTCCCAACTACCATGAACTGAGCAACTTTCCTCCACTCTGAACTTCTGTCATGGTGTTCTGCTTCACCACAGGTTAGAGCAGTATATTCAGCTGACCATGGGTGGAAATCTCTGAAACTTGGAGCCAAAACATTTTTTTCCTTCTCTAAGCTGTTTTCTTAGTTATTTTGGTCACAGAGATGAAAAGCTGACTAAAACACCTTGGGAAAGTTTGAAGTTGGCAAACCTTCATTCCAATTGATGTTTGAATATGGGTAAGCCCAATATATACTGTGCAAAAGGAGAAGTGGCTCAAGATGAGACTGTATATTCATCCTTGGAGAGTAGATAATGAAGATAGTAGACTATTTCACCCATGTCCTGGAGTAAGAAAAACAGGGAGATCTGAGAATAAGTAGGTCTGCAATAGTGACTTTTGGATGGCTATATCATTGTTGGTAGGACTTTCGAACTTTTAAAAATTATATGTTAAATCTTACCCCTAAAAAAAAGTCCTGTTGGAAAGAGTCAATGAACAAAAATTAGACAAAATAACACAAAAGTTGGCATTTACCTGTCTTTATTACTGATCATTCCAGAACTAGGATTGTACATGAAAGGAGTGGCCATAGTGGCAGATATTGGAGTTACACATGGTCCTAATAGCATGAAATCACATATTTCAAGATAGAATCTATCAGATATGACACACACCATATATTTAAGAATGATTTGGCATAATATAATTCTAGAATAGCTTTCAAAGGAAGAGTTGAATTTTCAGGATAAATAAAATACTCTGATAAGATTTGGTCTCATTCTACATAACTCAGCATGAATATGAGGAAATCTCTATGATATTGTACTGTGTGCTTAGAAGCCCCAACGAATGGAAACTGGAATTGCCACACTTATCACCATTCTCAATAGCTCTGAGGAGGATTTTCTGTATCTCCATTCTTAGAACTAAAAGGTATATAAGGTTGTGGGTCCTATTCACCAAGCAGTGCACATTTAAAAACAAAAATATTTTTTAAATTGTAGATTAACACAATACCTTTATTTATTTATTTTATGTGGTGCTGAGGATCAAACCCAGTGCCTCACATGTGCGAGTCAAGTGCTCTAGCACTGAGCCCCAACCCCAGCCCCTAGTGCACATTTTTGTCATAAGAAAATGAAATCCTATTGAACTACAAGCCACATCTTCTGCCAGGGTACTTTGGATTCATTGTATCCAGAAACCAGCAGGTAAAAAGAACAATTGCCATTTTACAGAGAGAATTTTCCTGATAAATAGGATGATATAAGCCTGCTTATATACAATAGGGGCATAAAAGAATAAATGTAGAACTTGGGATGTCTACCTGGAAACTAGTTGAAACTCACTTGTTATATTGCAATTATGAATAAACACATGCAATAAATTCTACCTGAGAAAGGCATGCTTACCAAGGATTCAGACCCTTTAAAATGAAGGTAGTAGAGATACCATCAAGCCAAGGCAACAAAACATACAAGAAATAGTAGCTGAGGGATCAAGAAACAGAATAAATAGTGGAGAAAAAGGAGGAGCATAACTTATGGCCCTTATACCAAAAGCAATAAGAAAAACTATGGTTTATTCTACTAGCTTCATTGTTTTAAGTTTCATATCAGAAACTGTGTCCAAAGCTATGATAGTTTCCTGTTGTTGCAGCAATACATTATTACATAGTGGTTTAAAAAACAAATTTATTATCCAATTATGCTGAAGGTTAGTAGTCCTATGTCTGTTTCAATGGGCTATCATTTAAAGTATCTATAGGATCATCTTTTCAAGAGGATTTAGGTAGATTCATTTCCTGTCTTACCCAGATTCTAGAGGCTGCCTGCATAACTTCATGCATGCCCCCTTTTCCATATCCAAAGTCAGTAGTACAGCAACTTCAAGTCTCTGACTCTGTGACTTCAGCTTGTGTTGTCACATCTCCTCTCTCTTCTTCCAACGTCACATTATCTATTCTCCCTCTGCTTGCATAATCACATCTCCTTTTTTGACTCTGATTTTCCTGGACCCCTTTATAAATATTGGGCCCACTTGGAAAATTCAGAATTGCATGCTTAGCTCAATATTCTTATTTAATCACATTTGCAAAATTCTGAAATATAAGATATTTGGTTCTAGAGATTAGCATGTAGATATCATTGTTTAAAGGGCTTTACTCTGTCTCCCATAGTCCACCCTCTGGTCACAAAAGAGTCATGTTCTTTCCACATCCAAAATACTTTTACCTTATTTAAAAATCCTCCACTTATTAGACATAAAATATTATAGAATCTGTTCCTCAAAACTCTACAGGGATGTAGAAGCATGTGGTGTGTGGCATGAATTTTTGAAGGTCGTGAAAATACCACTAAAGTATCCTTCTATGGGAAGTACAGAAAATTAGCAGATCCTACTTCATAAAGTAGAGATTCACCACTGCATTTGTGCTGAGGCCAAGGTTGCCACACTAATACTAAAACATACAGAATTGCAATTCAAAGTTAAACTTGAGGGCTGCGGTTGTAGTTCAGTGGTAGAGCACCTATGCTCAACTCATCTAGCACCTATGAGGCACTGGGTTTGATCTTCAGCACCAAATAAAAATAAACAAAATATAAGAATCATGTCTATCTACAACTAAGAAAATATTTTAAAAAACCAAAAGTTAAACTTGAATTTCAGAGAAACAACAAATATAAGTCCTATGCAACATTTAGACTATTTGGATAATCTATATTTTATTTATTATTTATACACAATTCAAGTTTGATTGAGTATATTGCATTTTATCTGGTAGTTCTACCCAAGACAAGACTCTCTATTTCCCCAAGCATGCCATTTCTCCTTGTCTTTATGTGATTTTTAATTGCTTGTAGTAACATTTCTATAACAACAGCCACATGTACACTTCAGCTTCTAAGGGATATAACAGCTTATTAGATATTTATGTTTAAAATTCAAATCTAAATATTTTACTATTAGCTTGTAAGTCTCTGATTGCTTAATGAAGGAGAGAATTTGGCTTGTGATTAAGCATATCTTTTTTTCTGGAAAGACAATTTGCTTGTTTTAATATGATTCAACTTTAAAGGACTGAGAATTAAAAAGATGATAGCAGATGAACATGAGAGGGTGATAACTGAACAAAGGTCATATTTTCCAATGAGATTTCCACACCTTCCTTAGCATTTTATAAACCAGGAGAGATGTGCCCTCTTCATTTCAGCTACACTTTAATATGGCATTAAAGATAATCCGGAAATGAAAATAAAATTGACTGACCTTAAAGTTCTACTATTTACCTTTTGTGTTATTCTTTCTCTGTCATCACTACACAAAATGCCTTGCACATTCTATATTCCTCTTGTTTCTTTTTGTGAAATTTAACATCTGTAGCCCTCCTTTTCCTCTATGCAGAGCAATGTTTAAATCTTCCCTGTCCTGCTCACTACTCTATGACTTTTAGGCTCTCTACCTTTGTATGTCTTTGTCTGATGAACTTCATACACTAAATAAGAAAGACTAGGTCTCCCTTCCTTTGTGTTTATTGTAATAAAATATCAAGGATCTCAAATAAATTTGCCAATAGTGTTTTGCACCCCACCAAAGAATGAAAGGAGGATTTTCTCTTTCAGGTATGGATCTAAATATATTACTCTGTGTCCTCTTCCTCTCTAGCAAGTCTAATTTTTTTTTCACACATAATCAGCTACATAGAAAGCTGCTTTGTTTCTCAGCTGGATTTGGTGCATCATAATATGTCACTATGTTCTATCGCCCACTTTTATTTTCTAATATATGTGTCTCAAGAAAACAAGATTTAGATGGTATAACAGAATGGTCACATACAGGAGGACTTTAGACTGCTAGACCTGTTTTAGCCCAAAAAGGTTCACAAAATTTAGTTTAATTAAAATTTGGGAGATTTCACATTAAAAATGTATATTACTGGATTGTCATGAATACTAAGAATATCTTTCAGTTCTAACCACAGGTCTACACATGGTAACTGGGACTGATTTTCTTTTCTCCAAATTTGTCAACATGATACCAGGTTTACTTTATTTATTCATGTAACATTTCACCCTCCTCTATTCTGTGCCTTTGGTTTTTAACTCCTCATTACTTTAGCCTAAATCAACTCAGGGAATCCCAGACTCCCAAATAGCTATCCAAACATAAGTATTCCAGTGCTCAGAGATCTTCTGAAGTATAGTTTTCTAGGATTCAACCCCAGACTTCCTTTTCCAATGCTATACTTTTCAGATCCTTCTTTTACAAAGTATAAATCTTTCCCTCTGTTTATTCACAACCTCTTCATTATCTTTTCTCTTTTCCAAAGTAATTTCTTTGTACTTTCCAAATCCTTCAGTCTCACAAACTGCATGTTTTCAATATTGTCTTTTATCATTCAGGCTCTGACCAATGAATAGAAAGCATTTATTTAACTCATAATAATATCTGTTGCCTCCATACAAGAGTCCAGCTAGTGATAAAAGATTCCATTACTATTATCACATTTTTATACTTAAGATCAATACAATTAAACGTTTGCATTCTTGAATAGAAACAGCTATCCCAGAATATGCTTTAACATCTAAAATAAAACTTTTAAAGCTGAGGACACCAATAGTTAATATAATTATACTCCAACATTTTATAAAATATATCTGTTCTTTGTGCCTACCCTGAGTTTATTTCTTCTTCTGGTAGTAGTACCTAAATATCCTTTTAGAGAATCATACTCCTTTCCACTCTTAATACGTGATTCTTGTGAGATTAACTCCATCTTCAATCAAGTTACATATATGACACAGACCTGGTTAATCAATGCACTCCATCTCTGTGACAGTAATGATCAATTCAGAATTTGGTATGTAGCCAAATATGTTCCATTAACATTCAGTCACAGGATATTCCTGGGTGCTTTATATCCATGAGGGATTGCTAATCAAAAATGAACAAAACACATAAAACAACAGAGGGGCAGAGGAATAAGAGACAGAGATGAGAGCTGGGGAGAGAAGGAGCGAGAGAGAGAATAAAGTGTTAGTAGCACAGGTTTAGTTTTTTGCATAAGGTAAATTGTGCAGAGTTCCCAATCATATTCAGTCATTAGACATTTGATCAATACATAACTTTAAGACTTTCAGAATCTTTACATTATGCAATCATAAACCACAACTCTTTGCTAGTACAAGTATTTGACCACTTTCATTATTGAATATTTAATCTTAAATTATTTTTCTTTGATAAATACTTTCAAATTACAATATTTATCATGCTGTTCTCTCTCTGATAATCCACCTATACCCCAAAATTATTTGAAGTCCTTTTGACAGAGGAATTTGTGTAACTCTGGCATTGATTATTTCATTTTCATATTGTCTGAATCTTGAATATTTTTGGTAATCTTCTATACTGATTAAAAGATGCTTATCTTTATAGATATTGTTCTGCAAGGATTTTCTTTCTAACTCAGTCTCAGTGAATAAACATAAAAATGTTGGGAAGGGAAAGAATTAAACTTCAATACATTAAATGTGATGCACCAATTTTCAAAAAGTAGAAAAAATGAAGTTAAGAAAAGGCAGAATTTAACATCTTACTATTCAACATTCCTCTAGAGTTTCCACCTGATATTAATATTTGACTATTATAGACCTTTTAGTATTTCATGATCTTGTGTGACTATATCACTTTATTTATGGATGGGTAAACTTCCTCATATCTTCCTTCCCAATCACTGCACCATAATTCATTATTTGTTTTCACTTCTATGTTTCCAAATTATATCATTCA
>PVHX01022998.1:0-26592 GCA_004024805.1 Geosciurus inauris
CAGCAACTTTGCTGGGGGCAGGCTCATACATCTATGGATACTGAACACCCAGCACAGAGGGCTTACCTGGAAATTATAGTAAATAAATTCTGCTTGAATGGATGGGCTTAGCTGGCTTGTATTTTTAATGTCACACAAAGCTATATCAGTCAGCATTTAACAACTGCCTTGGCATTTTACTAAAAGTCACAGACATGGCCCTTCAGAAGAGAAATAACCTCTGAGGAGAGCTGTTCTCTAGTAGACAGGTATGGATGAAGAGGTATCAGCAGGAGACTCCAACCTGGCCCTACTACTTACTGGGAAGGGTCATCCACCAGGCCTTGAACTCTAAGAGATATTTCCAAATCTTTCTCCATTCAAATATCAGCCATGAGCATAGCTTAAACAGGGGTCGGCTAGCTGAGGCATATCCCAGGCTGTTGGGTTTTCAATCTCTTCATTTCACAGCTCATCAACCCCAGCTCCAACCAATCCCATACTTACAACACTATGTATGCACCATGTTTTGAGTACTTCCTCCCTCATCACATACAGCATGTCCATGAGCCTGATTTTTGACCTGCTCATTTTCTTCCTAGGTACTAATCTTAATATTAGGGGTGGGCACAGTGCCACAAACAAAGCACTGGACTTGGAGTCAGAAGACCCAGGTATTACTATGGGCTCCTGCACACTCTGTGAGAACCTTAAGCAGCTCAAGTCTCAGCTTCCTTTTTATAATTTGGAGATGCCACCCAGTCAGAGGAAATGGGAGGTCCTAGGAGCAAAAGTTCTTTCCCATCTAAAAGTACTAATTCACAAGGGATAGGAACATGTCCCCCCAAAAAAGGATTTCAGTCACCTGAGGTACATTTTCAAACTATATGCAACCCTGAGAAGATCCAGAACACAGCCTTCCCATTGTGAGAATCAGAGCTGGGTCAGACACATTTATCATGGCAGTGGTTCTTATCTCTACAAGGTCTGGGGTAGAAAAGGGTTGAAAATCACCACTCTTGTGTTTAAAAATGGAAAAGGACATTGTACAGCACTGAAAGAGGCTGACAAGGAGTGGGACTTCAGTGACATTTCCCAAACTTTCTCATAGTACTTAGCACAGAATGCCAATTGCACATGGTATCATGAGGGAAATAGCTAAGGCTGCTAGCCACAGGAAACCCAGGGCCAGCATTTCCAGAAGTCATGAGAACTGAGGGGAAAAACATGCCCAACACACCTGAACTCATTTTTCAGTACATCATTGGGAAGCCGTACTCAAGGAGGAGTTGAAAATTTCAAAATATATGACCACCTTTCATGAGCAAGTTAGCCAACAGAAGCCACTTTCCCAAATGCAAGGGCATGCTGGGAGCAAGCCTATAGTCATAACCCCACCAACCCACAGCATACCAGCAATTTTTTAAAAATCCTCTTCCCTGCAATCCTCATTCACTTTGGCACAGGGTTTGATGACCCTAAGACCTCACCCTGCTCTGAATCTACTTCTCTCTCCATCTCTGCAGTTCCTTAGCCTGAACTCATAGCTTTTGTCCAGTCAAGGACTACCATGCACCCAGTAGCTTATGAAACTCAGCATCAGGACCAGGGATGTCGGTACGGCCTTGGTCCTTGGCTCTAGTTCTCATTGCTGGGGTTTATCCTTGTTTCTTAGAGTGAGACACTGCCTCATCCCCTAAACACAGTAACTGGCTTTTCATCTTTTTTCACTACATCCAAGACAAAGTGTGTTTCCAAATTCTTCAGGACTATGCTCCTGTCTTATTCTGTCCTGATCTATGAAGACCTGAAATGCATACTCTTGTCTGACCCCTTGCTAGGACTGCAATCATGATGTTCTACCCCAGCTCCCTGCTGTCTACCCCAGGGCCCAGCTGGCTCTCTACATCCCCTACTCTGAATATTCTCCAAGGCCTTGATGCTAATTATTCTCACCTGTGCCATCCTACTTGGTGTGTCTGCCATCTATGTCCATGCCCTTCTTGACCTGGCCCCTGCATAGTCCATGGGGTAGAAAGGCTCATTCTTAGCCCTAGCTTCATGAATGGCTGCATATATGATGTGATTCTACATCACGTACAACCAGAGAAATGAAAAGTTGTACTCCATCTGTGTACAATGAATCAAAATACATTCTGCTATCATGTATACCTAAGTAGAATGAATAAATAAATAAATAAATAAATAAATAGATAGATAAAAAGAAGGAAGAGAAAAAAAAGAAAGGCTCATTCTTCTGGATGGCCCATTAGAAGCTTGGGCTTTGACATGGAAAAACCATGGAAAAAATTGCAGCTCCATGCTAGCAGCTTATAACACATTAAAGAGATCAGCCTACTTCAACTTCCACATTTATGAAATGATAAGAAGAGGACCCATCTTATTGGGTCATTGTGAGAATAAAAATATGGCATTTATCCATGAAATAAATAGTTGAGTGCCCACTGTGTGTGAGGCACTGTACTAGTCAGTCACTGGAGAATGCAGAGGTACCCTCTTCTGCTAACATTCTACTGGAAATTAGCAAATGCTCTCTTAACTGTTATAACACTGATAATGCTGATCAGAGACCAGAAGTGTTTACTAGACACACTGCAGTATATTCCAACACCTACATTAGCTGACCAGTCTGAACATTGTGCCTAATTTAATCTCTTCATTCAGTAAGTTTGGGGCAGTATTCCTCTGGGCAGGTATTCTGTCTGATGCTATGAATTCATTTTTTTCCAAATCTGGTTCTTTAGAAAAATAATTACAAAAATACATACATACATACACACAGAGACACACAAATACACAAATGTAATTTAATCAATTGCATATCAAATGATAAAATAAAACATCTATTTTAAGATAATATGTAATAACATGAAATATATTCAACATGCATTATGCCTCCAGATCTATTGAATCTGAATGTTCAAGGTCAGGGATATCTGTCTTTTTTAAGGCTCCTCTGTTTTGATAACCAGCCAGTTAGGAATTGATGCTATGGAAATAGGGAAAAGGAGGCCTAAATCCCACCCTTGAGGTGGGGAAGACAAGCCTGAATAAGTTTCACCATGACCTATTTGAAGTCCTTCATAAAACAAATGAACTATTGCATAGGTGCAAAGCAAGGAGATATATTTTTGTTATAGGCACTTGAGAAAGATTTGCCCCCAGAGATAGGCCCCAGAAAATAAAGAACTTTTTTGCATCAGAGAAGTAGGCAAGGCCAGACACGAAGCAGCAGTAGAAAGCAAGGAGACAGACTGGTGCCTTTGTTCAAACTTCTCACCCTTCTTTAGGAAGATGATGATTAGTGAGAGCTCCCAAGTGTTATGGTGGCACCACCCAAGTCCTTCACATGCTGAGAAAAAAATCCAGGTATTTCCCTCTATTGATTGAAAATGTCACCAAGAAAATCCTACATCCAGGAACATTCCCTTGTTTCTATGATCTTTCATGCCTTACTTGCTTAAAAATGAAGGCAAGTCCCTAATGTTTCATCTCATCAATTTTCTAATGTTTTGAAAAAAGCCACTAGTTAGTTCTTAGGGCCATTTTCAAAGTCCTGCAATAAGGATTCATTTGTTAGATTCATTTCTTGACCAAATATTTATGGGTACTTTTATGAGGTAGGCACAGTGCTAGGAATTGGGTGGATATATAAACAAGATACTAACTCATGGTAGAACAAATATCTGACAAGCTGGGTGCGGTGGCGCATGTCTATAATCTCAGCACTTTGGGAGGCTGAGAAAGGAGAACCGCCAAGGTGAGGCACTAAGCAACTCAGTGAGACCCTGTCTCTACATAAAACACAAAATAGGGCTGGGGATGTGGCTCAGTGGTCGAGTGCCCCTGAGTTCAATCCCTGGTACCAAAAAAAATAATCTGACAAAGTGTAACATCTAAGGATCAATTTTAAAATGAGTATTTCTGCCTTATTTTTCTTGATGAATTATACCAACAATTTGTCACATCTCATCAGTTATCCCACTGGGTTTTTAGTTGGCATGCAATGACACTATACACTAACTCAGGGAATACTGCAAAAAATTTTCCTATGTTTTGTCTTTTCAAATGAAGCAAAGTATCTCTCTATTTATTTAATGTCTTTTATTCCTCCCATAAGGATTGTATAATTTTATTTAAATAAATCTCATGTCCCCAATTAAAGTAATATCCAAGTACTTCATGTATTCTGTCTCCATTGCAAATGAATTACCTTCCTCAAGATATACATCAAATGTTTGCCAGTAGGAACATGTGTTAATTTGCCTTGGATTTCATAATGCTGTTAAGCTCATTTATATCTACTAGCATATGATAATCTTATGCTGTACATATGTACAGTCCTTTTGGGGTGCACCTCACTCTTTCATAATGCCTAGCATATATGAGGTGCAAGATCTGTTGAAGAAAGGTTTGTCTTTCTTTGCTGATAGACTTCATCTAATTTCTTTTTCGTCACTAATGGCTGTGGCTCACAATTCTAGTAAAATGTTAAAAATAGTAGAACTTTAGTACCATTCATCATTTGTAATTTTTCCTATTTTTATGGAGACTCTCTTCTCCATGATATATAGTGTTGCATTTTATATTTAAATATTTAGAAATTATGCTCATTTTCAGGTTGCCAAAACATTCCCCAAGAATAGTTGTTCCATTTTCTGGATAATTCAATATCTATTGAGACAAATATTATCCTAACTGCTTTCATATCAACATTATTATCATGATAATTTTATCAACCTGTGCTCCTGGATGAAATTCCACTTAGAGATAGATTTTTAAGTGGAATTATTTTTATTTATAAAATTAATAAATATTGAATATTCATAGGTAAAGTTGGCCTATAATTTTCTTTCTTTATACTTTTTCCCAATATGAAGATTGATAATACTTCCCCAAATGTAAATTAAGAACTACTTATGAGAGGAATTTTTATTCTGATAGAAATAACAGAATAAGGAAAGATTATGAACTCTGTAGCCAGACAGATCTGGATTCAAATCCCAGCTCTATCATTTATTTGCATGTGATTCAGGTAAGACATTGAACTTTTCTAAACCTACTATATTAGCTGTAAACTGAACTTATTAATAAGTCCCATATAAAACTGATGTATGAATTAGAACATATAATAGAGGTGTGTGTGTGTGTGTGTATATGTATGTGCATGCATGTGTGTGTGTAAAGGATCTAGTCCACAGTAGGCAGTAAAAAATTATTAACAGTGTTCTGAATGTCTGGGGTCTTTCTATTAATCTGTTGGGGATTACAACCATGGCTTATGTGGGTTACATAGTAAGACTTTAATGACTTTCCTCATTTCTTCCTCTGATATTGGTATATTAATGTTTTCTAGTTAATCTTGCTTGAGTCTTATATTTTGTAATTTTGCAGGGAGTCATTCATTCCCACTCTGACTTATCTGATTTATTAACATACAGTGGAAAGTACTGCTTCTCATCAAATTTCTAAATCTTTTACATTTATTGTCAACTCTCCTGTCTCATTCCTAATTTAATGAATCTGTGCTTTTTATTTTTTTGGTTATTAATTAAACAGTTGCTAATTTTCTGAAAAATCAGCTATAGAGTGTACCAGCATTTTATTCAGTATCTTATTTCTGCTTTTAGGTTTATTACTTCCCCTGCCCATCATTTCTGGCTCCTGACATTGCTCCTGTTTGATGATATCTAGGTACAAACTTAATTAATCATGTTTTACCCTTCCTTTCTGACCAACATAAACAACTAAAGTAAAGTATCTTTCTCTAAACACCATTCTAGCAATATCCTGAATTATTTTGCTATGTTCACATTTATGTTTGTTTTGCTTCTTCAACAGTCTGGGTTATGAAATTCCATGCTTCTCTCAGGATCAAGGTGTTATTTGAGAGAGTATGTTGTTAATTTCCCTTATTTATTTCTCATTTTATTATAGCTTCATAAAGTGCTCTCTTATTACTTTTATCTTTTTATATTTACAAAGGATGTATCTAAGTCCAGGCATGTCATTAATTTTTATGAATGATCTGCATACATTTGCACAGAAATTTTATCACTATCTTAAGAGTAAATAATGTGATTAGTTTGAAACTTATGCTGTCATTTTTAATTAAAATAAGAGCAAGAGGACTCTGAAAAATGTGTGTTTTCTTTTTTAGATTCCAATCTTAATTATGGGAATTCTTCCAAAGAAAAATGAAATGCCGTTAATTTCCTAATGTTGCCACTCACATAAGAATGACAGTTAGTCTAAACAAAATATTTCATGTGTTAATTCTAACCAAATGTAGTAATTTGTGATATTTAAAGTGAAGAACATAGTGAGATCTTATGTTAGTAGTATCAAAATATACCAGTGTTGCAATATACACCTTTTCTAGCTAAATGACCATTGGTTAAGGGGGGCAAGACTTCTCAGTGGGGAAAAAAGCTCCAGGGGTTAAATACATCTGGGATCCTTGATTCCAAAAACTTTTTCTTGCTATAAAATTTCTTGGATTCTTTATATACTAATGTAGATTATGAATCCCTAAAAAGTGGGGGGCATATTTGGCCATACGGCATTTCATTGCTCAGTATGTTGAACAACTAGTATTTTGATGGAATATACTTTGGGAAACAGTATTAGTAGAGCTCTCCAAAGGAAGAGATGCCTGGTGTTTTAGTGAGCTTTTTTACTGCTTTGACCAAAAGACCTGACAAGAACAATTAGAGGAGGAAAAGTTTATTTGGGGGGCTCACAGTTTCAGAGGTCTCAGTCCATAGAAGGTCAGCTCAGTTCTTCAGGGCTTGAGGTGAGGCAGAACATCATGGTGGGAGAGTGTGGCAGAAAAAAGCAGTTGGGGACATGGCACCAGAAAGCAGAGAGTAAAAAATTCCACTCACCAGAGACAAGATATATATCCCAAAGGCACACCCCCAACCATCCACCTCTATCTCCATCCTACCTGCCTTCAGTTACCACTCAGTTAATAATCCCATTAGGGGACTAATTCACCGATTGAGTTAAGGCTCTCAGAACCCAATCATTTCACCTCTAAACTTTCTTGCATTGTCTCACACATGAGATTTTGGGGAACACTACATATTTAAACTGTAACATTCTGCCCCGAGCCTCCATAAGCTCATGTCCCTTCCACAATACAAAATACATTTAGTCCATTTCCAAGAGTTCCCATAATCTTAATAGTTCCAAGTTTGGCCAAAAGTCTAAGTTCAAAGTCTCCTTTGAGACTAAAGGCAAACTCTCAGTGTGAGTGCCTGTAAAAATGAAAATCAAGTTACACATATCCTATATACCTGGCCTCTGGAAGCTGGTTCTCCAGTCATGCACAAACCTGCCTCAGCAGGAATCTCAGTAAAGTTAAACTGGGAATAGTTCTTGCAGGACCAGAAGAAAAAAAAAAAAAAAAACTCTCACCAGGGTAAAGCAAATGCAGAGGATAAGGGTCAGGTAGTGACAGGAATGCCCTAGTGGCTGTTGTACAAATTTTAAAGGGTGTCTATTTCTTAAAGGGCCAAAAAGCTGAGACTGTCCTGGGTCAAACTAAACTTTAAATAGCAGAGGAAAAAGAGCAACTTAACATTTTATGTAATATGTCCCTTCTTTGAGGTTTACAACCATATAATTATGTCTTCTCTCTTTCCTCATCACTGTTGACTCAGGCCTCATTGGTGCTTTCTCAAAACTGCTGGGGGCTTTGACACCTGGCCCCTAGAATTCCTCCTCTCTCCTGTAAGCCCCACCTTTGTTCTAGATGGCTTTAATGTACATGTGGATAACAAACCCAACATCTAGCCTTTTGGATCCTTGCTTTCCTCACCTCCAAAGATGTTCACCTTCCCATACCCATGTTGAACCCTAGAGTTTGTACTTATCTGGTACAGCCTAACTCTGAAATCTTAAATTCAAATAGCCCACTCTCTGGTCATTAGTTTTCTCAGCCCTTTATTCTCACTCTTCTAGAACTTGTATATAAATTAGAGGTGTCAAGGCTATGAAGTCTATATCAGGGCCCTCTTGCCTTCCATGTTAGATAACATGGTTCCTGAATTAAGTCACTCTTTGGTCAATATCCTTAACTGTTTTCCTCCTTTGCCTTCCAATTCCTCCACCTGGAAAACCTCAAACCCAGATCAACATGGCAGAACACATCACAGAACCACATAGACTAGGGCCCAACCTCAGCTGGAGTTTCAACCCTGCTGAACAACCAACTAGTCCTAGTCCAATTTCTCTCCCATTCCTCAATATGGCTCCCTTAATTCTTTCATCTGTTTCTTCAAGCTTGGGTTTACTTGTCAAAATATAGCTCCTTTCTATATTCTCTTCATCTGCCACTCTCCAGATACATCAAACTATTATTCTCAGAATGCATCCTGGTCTCTTTTGCTACTGGGATTTCCCATGTGCTATATTCTTCTTGCTAGAAGGCCTTTCTCCTGTCCAGGTTGAAATTCACCTACATCTCCTCTCATGCAACACTCTCTCTGACTACCCACCTGCAGACTAGGTTAGGGACTCTCATCCTCAATCTCATCACCTTGCATGACAATTTCCTCAAAGTCCAACCAACTCAACCCAGAAACTTTTAGATCCTCTTGGAAAACAAGGGCTTGAACTTTCACTTTTGGAGCCTTACTAGGCATCAAAGAATGCTTTAAGATATAGTCAATGTTCAGCTCACGTGTGATGTTAGTGAACAGTTATTAAACATTTTTAAAGAAAGAAGTGAATCAAATCTAAAATGATTAAGTGTAGAAGAACAAGTTAATCTTTAAAGGTATGTAATATCTATTCATCCTGCTTCACATAGCTAACTTTCAATTACCCTTCTAGGTTTGATTCAAGAGCCAGGTGCAGTGGTGCATACTTATAATCCCAGCAACTTGGTAGACTGAAACAGGAAGATTCCAAGTTCAAAGCCAGCCACAGCAACTTAGTGAGACCATGCCTAAAAACTAAATAGGGCTGCGAGTATATCTAGTTCAGTGGTAAAGTGCTCTGGGTTAAATCCCCTGTACAAAAAAGAAAAATAAATAAAAATATTCAACTCAAATGTTAACTCCTCCAAAAAGTTCTCCTAGCCCATCCCCATTAGAGTTGGAGTAAATGTTTCTCATCAGTTCTACCCTAGCCTCCTGAATTAACCTCACTCACTATATTGTAATTATATACTTAAATTAGGTTTTATAATTAATGTGTTGAATCTCTGAAGGGCAAAGTATGTGTCTCACATTTACATCTATATCCATGTGTCAGACATCTCAAGACCCATTCCCAAGTTTGATGATTTGCTAGGAGGACTCGCAGCATTCTCCAGATTGTTGTGCCTGTAGCTATGAATTATTACAATGAAAACAGGCAAAGAAAAATCAGAAAAGGAGAAAAATATATGGGGCAAAATCTAGGAAAAACCAGGTGAAAGCTTCTGAGAGTCCTTTTCTAGTGAAGTCACACAAAACGTGCTTAATTCCCACAGCATGTTATGATAACACATGTGAAATGACATCCACCAGGGAAGCTCGTTAAACTCAGTGCCAAGGATTTGGGGGTGGAGGAGAGGCTGGTTATGTAGGTACTTTCTACCAAAAACATACTAAAATTCCAGACTTCCCCAATGAAAGGAAAACGTTCTGTATAAACTACATTTTTTGTACCAGGTATATAGGGACTGTGAGATATGTTGTCATTTAAGAAATGGTGAGAACTTTCCTGAAATCCAAATTCCCAGACTCCAGCCAAGGACCAATCATATAAGCAGATCTTGCAAAGGACAACAGTCAGATCTGCTATGTCAACCATTTTCAGTACACTTGGTAATGATTAGTACTGATACTGCTACAGAGTGGGCATTCAGCAATGCATAAAGAATACCAAATGCCAGACATTAGACAGACCAATCACCTATGTTATCCTATGACTTTCACAATCACCCTGTAACAAAGCACCAACAAGCCAACTGAACTTACAGGACACACACCACCAAACAAGTTTCCAAAAGTTCTCAAAAGACATTTGTGTGTTACCTTATGAGGAGGTTGTGGGGGTCCTCATCTGGATTCTGCCCATTCTCTAGAGGGAGCTGCTTAGCTGGGTTATTGATTGCTAAGTTACAGACTACTTCACCACTTGGAAGTCACACATGTCCCAGATACACAGCCACAGTCATGAAAGTTAAGCTGACAGAAGCACACCAGAGGATTACACTTGGAACCCAGCCTATGGATGAGGAATTAGAACTAGCCAAATCTCCAGAGTCCTCAGGCCTTAGTTGAAGAGCACTCACCTTTACAAATCTTTCCTCACAAAACCATTTTCATTATATAAATCCTAGTATCTACTGATGGAGGTCTGTGACTACAATAGTGGGCCAAACTCCATTCAACAGCTAATCTAATGAGTGTTGTGCTTACGTTTAGGGAAAACATTCAAATCACCATGAAGCAACAATTTACATATCCACTTCAAGTTCTCTGCCTTATATTAAGTGCTCTGGCCAACCCTAGCCCATGCCTTGAGAAGGCAGAGTGAGCAAGGTCCAGTCACCATCCTTGTAGACTGTATGAGATAGTAAGGGTTACAAAGTAGAATTTCCTCATTGTGGACTATCTTCTATCAATGCTGAAATGAAAAGACCTACCAAAATCTATATATATAGCAAAAACAATAGCACCCACCATTGACTAAGTCACTTGGCTAAGCACATTCACTGTAATATCTCATTTGTTCCAAATGATATATATTCATTAGCTACACATTACAGATGAGGAAACTGAGGATTAGAGGGGCTAAGAACCCCCAAAACCCAATAAATGATAAAAATGATAAAGCTGGGATACAAATCTATTGCTCTTCGACTCTAGAGCCCAAGTTCTTGTGTGTGTGTATGTATGTGTGCGCACGCACGCGCATGCACGTGTGTACTTATGTACATGCCTGGGCAAGTGTGCACACATAGCTAAAAATTGAATGCAGGAGCAATTTACCACTGAGCTACATCCCTAGATTTTTTATTCAAGACAGAGTTTCACTTGAAATCCTCCTGCCTCAGCCACCCCAGTTGCTGGGATTACAAGCAAGTGCCACTGTGCCTACAAAGTTCTTATCCATAGCACTCACTGCCTTAGAGAAGCTAGTGAAAAAGTAGAGGTCAGTTGAAGAAGGAAGGTGGCGGGATTTAGCCACTCTGTTCCTCCCTCCCATCCTGGAAGGAGCCCATTTTTTTATACTCAGAACAAAACAGTCTGGTCAGAGCAGGCCCGTACTTGGGTCCAAGAACAGGTCTGGAACCAATACATAGCCCATCTGCCATTTTTGTATAAACAGATCCCTCCACAGAGAACCAAGTGCACAGGGGCTTGAGACAGCTACCAAAATTCACTTACCTAATATATCCCTACCTGAGAGACATGTAGTACAGGGTAAATAATAGCACACACCAGTTACAGATCATGAGCCCCAGGCACCCAACACCCAAATGCTTTGGCTAGGATTCCCATAACAAGCATCCCTTCCGTGGGGGAAAGATTGCCAGTGTGCAAAACACGTTCACATTCTCATGCAATGGCAACCTTTCAAGAGAGTTATGACTCTCTTGCTTCTGATTAGAGGAAATCGAAGTTCATGGGTGTCAAATGACTTGCCAATATCACACAACACATATGGGACAAAGTGGATTTTGATCTAGATTCTCTGATTCCAAATCCTGAGTTTATCCATACCAACTTACATTTATTAGCACCATACTGCTAAGCAAGTTAGACAAAGAATTATTGAGTACCTTAATGTCCCAGGTGTCTACAAAAATAGGTATGAGTTATTTATATGTCCTCATGGGTATACAGATACATTTACTTGGAATAAGCAGATTCCTCAAGACCCAATAAGACATGAGCATATTTTGAAGAGAGTACCAGAGATTGAACCCAAAGGCACTTAACCACTGAGCCACATCAACAGCCCATTTTTTTATTTTTTATTTGGAGACAGGGTCTCTACTAAGTTGCTTAGGGCCTCGCATTAGCATATTTTTTAAAGAGTCTGTTAAACCAAGTGTTAAATTCCTTTCAGTCTTGAGAAATAGACTAACAAAGGAGGACATTCAATTAAAAGTACCAAGAATGTTCAGGCTTTCAGAATTATGCAATATTAATTGAAATGGAAAAATGTTTTCTCTGCTTATCTTAATATGATTTGTATGTAGCTTGGAGAAAAAGATAGCCAAATATAACATTTTCATCTTTATGAATGAATGATACACATATGTATCCTCATAAACATATGGGGGTAAAGATATTATATCCCCATAGATATATCTACTTTGAACTACGTGCCAGGAACTATACTAGTGGCTAGATATAAAAGGTAAAATAAAGCACAATGTTAGAGAAATATGCAGATAAGGGTGAGAAGGGAGGTCTAGGAACTGGGAATAGTGTGTGCAAAGGCACTGAGGTAAGAGTGATTGCTGTGGTCAACACCTTTCTTCTTGAAACACTCTACACTTGACTTTTGTGAAGCACACCCTCCTGATTTTCCTTCTCCTCCTTTAAACATTCTGTTTCTATATGTCTTTATAATTCAACTCTTCCAAACCTTTAAAAGTAGTGTTCCTCACCTTGCATCATCCCTTTTTCTCTTCTCACCCCCTCTTCAACAAGCTTATTCATAATCCATTGTTTTACTTCCCATTCATATCTTCTTCTGGGTCAGCTCCTAAATCTACATTTTCAGCCTGGGTCACATATCCGAAATCTGGACCTGAATCTCTTAATGATCTGCTCTTTTTCTCCCCCTCAAGTTTCTCAGGTATCACTAAATCATTTGGAATCATTCACCCACTTGGGAGCATGTAGTCCTCCCTGTAAATGACATCACCTAGTTGCTCCAGCCAGACAAGCAGGAGCCATCCTTGATGCCTCTCTTACCCTCATTCCACACATTCTGTCCATCAGCCAACCCTGCAGGTCAGCTCCAACTGTCCATCAGATGTGCTCCTAACAGATCAGTGCATCTCCTAGCTTCTATTCTTGCCTTCCTTCAAATCTCTTCTGTAGTGGTCATTCTGATCTTACCATCACTACACAAAGCCTGTGATCCTAGTCAGCATCTCTTATTTCCACTTTGTCCCTTATGGTCTACTTCAACAAAGCACACTGGCAGAGGATGGAGGCAGGGACTGGCAATCAAGACGAATCAGTTAAAACAGCATGTATGTTACATCATTCCTCCAATGGCTTTCCATCTCACTCAGTGTGAAAGCTAAAATTCTTCAATTGGCTGAAAAGGCTCTCTACAATCTTGGTCCTTACGATCCCAGGGACTTCAGTTCCCTCCACTCTCCTATACTCACACTTCTGCCACATTGGCCTTGTCACTGACCCTTGAACATACCAATTCTCCTCCCTCTTTCCAGCCTTTGAGCCTGGTCTCTCTGACCAGAAAGCTCTCCTCCTTTGTGGTTCTTTAACTTCCACCAGGCCTTTGCTTCAATGCCAGCTTCTGCTTGAGGCCTTCCCTTGCCACCCTGTATAAATTAGCACCCATTCCCCCACCATGCACCTTTGCTACTCTGCTTAGCTCTCCTGGACATTTGACTCTCTCCACAGTCACATGCTGACTTCTTTACCATCTCCCCACCCCACTAGAATGTAAATTCTATGAGGGCAAGATATTTTTGTCTAATTTTATTCCCTGATTTACCCCTCCCGCAGAGCCATGCCTTGAATGTAGTAAATGCTCAATAATTATTTGTGGAAGGAATGACTATATTGACCTTTATGAAATGTAAATGTAAATTGTACCACAAGCTTAAAGTCTTTAATGACTTCCCAATGCTATTAGGAAAACGTTCAAATCAGCATCCTCTGTGCCACCCCACAATACCTCCCTATGTCTGTTTACTCTCTCTGCTCCAGGCCTGCTGGACATCTCCATTTTTTCCTCAATCATACTATTACTTCTTCCACCAATGGGCGTTCACACATACTGACCTACAATGCTCTCCTTCCTTCTCATCACAAACTAACCCCTACACACCCTTCCATCCAGCATAAAATTCATTTCTCTTGAGGAAGCCTTCTTGGAATCCCTAGATTACAGCAAGACCCCCTGGGATTTGTGCATTTCTTTTGCAGCCTTTCCCACTATTAATTTGGTCATATTTAGCCCCTCAATGTTCTGTTTCCCTAATAAACCACAAAGATAAAGACATTCAGTACTTTGATTCCTAGCATGCACATAGTAGGTACTCAATAAATATTCAAATGACTGCTCAAAGCTCATGGCTGATAATATAGCTCAAATCACATGAAAGTCTATAAATTAAAGGTCATGGGTTGATGCACCCTGGGACTCACACACTGATTACTCTCTAGACCATAAAGAGAGATTCCTGGAGCTCACACCAACAAGAAACATTTCAAGGCTTAAGCACCCAAGGTATATGTTCTGCCCAAGGACCCAATAGGCAAAGTGAGACCACCCTATGCCTTCACATCCAAATTGGTGCTATAAACACCAGTTCTTTACAAGTGCATCTGTCACCTGAATATGAAGATGGTTTCCAAAACTGAATTATGATAAATGTTTCACCACATTTTTTTCTAAGCTGTAAACAATGACTGAGATGTTTTTTGCCAATATTTTAGTCAAGTGAGAAAGTAGCCCAGATAATCAACTATAGATTCTGTAGATAAAAATGACAGCTTAAGGGGCTGGGGTTATGGTGCAGTGGTAGCGTGCCCGCCTAGCACGCGTGAGGCACTGGGTTCGATCCTCAGCACCACAAAAAAATAAAATAAAGATATTCTGTCCACCTACAACTAAAAAAATAAATAAATATTTTTTAAAATGACAGCTTAAAAGAAAAAAGGAAAAATACCACCATATAAAGACACAAATGGCATCACAGACAATAAAAATAGACAAAGTGTAAACTTTCAGAGAATAACAAAGTACTCTCTCCAAGAAAACTTTGAGTACATGGGTTTTCAAAGTCAGCTGCTTAATAGAGTAATTCTCTAATTCTGAATAGTTTAGAAGGAGAAATGTCTTTTGGTTTTTAAGTATGTGTAATGCTTAAGAACAAGGACTTGGGATCCAGCCTGCCTGTATCTAACTTCTGGTTCAGTCACTTTGAGCCATGTGACCTTGGGCAACTGGCATTGCCTCTCTAAGCCTTCATTTCTCCCCAATCAGTAACAGAAAAAAAAACAATGCCTCTCTTAAAGGTTATGAAGATGAAATACACTAATATATGGAAAGAACAGAATAAGCACTCAATGTTACTTATTTCATTGTGGTAGTTGTCATCATGTTTAAATTTTTAATTTTTTTTAGTTATAGATGGACATATCTTTATTTCTATTTATTTTTATGTGGTGCTGAGAATCTAACCCAGTACCTCACATGTGCAAGGCAAGCACTTTGCCACTGAGCCATAACCCCAGCCCCGTCATCACCTCATTTAATATGAGCTAAATACTAAAGAAATATTGGCAAGTAGAAGACCTGATAGACTTTTTAATGAAAAGAAGAATGGGCTGGGCATAGTGGCACATACCTGTAATTCCAGCAACTCAGGAAGCTGAAGAGGGAGGATGGCAAGTTCAAGGCTAGCTTCAGAAACTTAGCAAGACTCTGTCCCAAAATAAAAAGTGCTGGGATGTAGCTCAGTGATAAAGCACCCTTGGGTTCAATCCAGAGGATGGAGAGTGGGAACAAGGAGAAGGAAGAGGGGGGGAATTTGGAAAATCACCCAAAATCATTCACAATAAAATATAACAACACACTATCAAAGATAGGGCTTAGCAATGCAAACATGATCTTCTCTTAAAGTTTTTGAGAAACAATACAAGGAACCCATGAGATTAAGTGGCTCATGGAAAATGCCTTGTCTCTAAGAAGCATGCTATAACTATTTTTGAAAAGGGAACCAGAAGTCTCTAAGCACATTTATGTTTGGATATTTATTTAATAATCGAAGTTACTGGTTCTACATTACTGGTGTCCACATTAACAGGCCCATAGCTTGGAAGACCTCAATGCTTCTGCAGTCATCTGCAGGGTGCCTCTGGTCATTTACATGTGTGTCATACTTTGTGAAAATGGATAGGTTTCCAAAAAGCAGCCATAACATGGGCCCAATTAAATGTTTATTTTTAACAAATACATAACACATTTACAAAGCTATTCATTTTAATTTTGGTTCCATCTGAATGGCCATTAATTTTAAAATGTGACATTCAAATTACTGGAGGTTTAACACAGTTCGAAAAGATATACCCCAGTGCCTTATACGTGTTGCTAGTGTCCTCAGGGTGTGGAGGAGACTATATGACAAGTGAGGTTCTCTGCAGAAGACCTGAAAGCTCAGTTAAGGAAGGTCATACCCAATAATTTCAATTTGGAACTGCTCGTCCCCAAACTTTCTCTGGACTTGAAGACAAACTAACCTAAATAAGGAGCTGCTCTTCTAGGGGCCAGAGGCTGCTTCCCTCCAAGGTGGACACCAAACAGACTTCTCCAGGGAAGGGCTGGAGGCTCTGAGCTCATGTTGGAGTTGCATCAAAATCTAGTCCCAAAGGGCTTCCAGGTACAATGTCCATTAACGCTAGCTGATCATATAAATCCATTCCACCTTCTCAATTGCCTTCCAGTGTGGTCTCAGGTTCAAAGGACTGCCTCTCTCCTCTTAATTCCAAGTTATGTCTCTGCCACACCAAAACTTCTGCTAGTCCCTGCCTGCCTCCATACTTCCTTCACAGTGGTCGGATCTGCAGTCAACCTTCTAGCTGAAGTGCACCCAGGCACAACCAAGGAAGGATGGGGCTGGCAGAATGCAGTGATCCCTCCCTTTTCCTCACCAGCAGCTGCTGGCTTCACCACAGTCTCATTCTGTGCACCCGCTGCTTGCTGGACAAAGAAGCCTGAACCACGCCTGGACTGTGGGAAAAGACTCTGACTTGAGGTCCAGCCCTGCCCTGGCCAGCCCTTTCCCTCTACCCTGATGGTGTTGTGCCATAGTCCCACCAGAAATCCTGGACACAGGAAGCTGCTTCCCTCTTATCCACTGCCTAAGAACCTCTTGTCTGGGGAACAGTTTGCATCCACATTCTATGAGAAATGAAGTCCTGATACCATACCTTCTGTTCTCATGATCCCTCAAGCCAGATCCCTTCTCTCCAATTCCCTCTGCCATGGCCCACAGTCAGGCGCTCTTCCTCTCTTACCTGGACTTCTGCAAAGGTCTTCTTTCTGGTCTCCCTGTCCAGTATTCTCCCATGCTTATGCTGCCATAGCCTCCTTCTAACCCCAAGTCAGATTCTGTCACTCCTGTGCTGAAGAGATCCTCAACAAGTGCCCACAATTTAGGATGGGAGGAGGAGAGGAGGAATTCCATAAACCTTAAAATAGCATCAAAGCCCTACATAGCAATTATCATCAAATGTTTTGATCTCAGGATCTTAAAAATAACTGAGAGGTAGAAGAAAAAGTGTAATTTCTAGAGGAAAAAAACCTGAGTATTCCCCAAATCTTTCATTGGTGGGGATTATATTTACCAATATTTATTATATTATAAATGAAAACTGAACTTTAAAAATATTCAGGCATACATTCATTTAAAATAATAATAATATGCCTACTACATGTTCATATGAATAATTAAGTAATGATAATATAAATACCATTTTTATGAAAATAACTATATTTTAAGAAAAAAAAACTATAATTTTCAAAGCAACCAAAAATGCAATTCACAGCAGCACGGTTTTGCCTTTTTGCTCATCTCTTTAATGTCTAGCTTGATGGAGGACAGCTCAATTGTCATGTCTATTCTGGCATTCAATTTGTAATCAGTTGCTTTAGCTGAGATATATGAAGAAACTCAAGTCTTATGCAGATACATAATTAGAAAAGACTTCACAGATCCCCTCAAAGGGTTGTGAGTGGCTTCCTAGACATGGATGCATGAGTATCAGAGCCAAGGAGAAGCAGAAAAGAGGGATCACAAAAGGCACAATGAAACTTTTGGGGTGATGGATATGTCTATTATCTTGATTATGGTGACAGTTTCATAGTATATATGTATGGCAAAACTTACCAAATCATATGTTTTAACTATATGCTGTTTATTATATATCAATTGTGCTTCAATAAATTGGTAAAAATGTAGGAGTATTTAGAAGGAACTATTAGTCATCATGGCCACAACCTCCATTTATTCCTCCTACGCCTCCACTCCCCCTAAAGCCATATGACTGTACTCCTGCTGTGGGTTACTGACAGTGGTGCCCCAGACCCACCACCACTGGTTCCTCTCTGTACTTTTCCTATCATCCCTTCCTCTGCCTTAAATGCTTTTCCATATCTATGCCACCAATCTCTGCCTCCTCTCCTTCTCCAACTGGAAAAATTTTACAAAATGCACATGAAATGTCATTTGTCTCCAAGAAATGTCAAATGTCTCCAAGAAACCTTCTTAGATCCCAGTACCCTCTCCATGATAAATTAAGCTAGAAATGCATCAACTTTGGAAGGTCACAAAGGACTCAGGTGAGAGCAGCTGGGCACAACTCAACCTGAATTTCCTCACAATGGCCTATCTGCTGGTAAATTTCTTTGATCAAGAAGACACCAAAAGGGGCTGGGGTTGTGGCTCAGTGGTAGAGTGCTTGCCTAGCATGTGTGAGGCACTGGGTTCAATTCTCAGCACCACATACAAATAAATAAAATAAAGGTACATCACAACTAAAAATATATTTTAAAAAAGAGAAGATACCAAAAAGGAATCAAAGCAGCCTATGAGCAGATGAAGGCAACCCAAGACAAGCAGGAATTATTGGGAAAAGCCATCTCCTCCATGTTCAGGGCTTACCCTACATTCACAACAGAGGAAGTGACCAGAGCTGCATACTGCAGGGAGCTTTCTGAGGGCAAGGGTCACACTTAGCTATCTATAATCCAAGTATCTGACTCATTGAAGGTGCTCCTAAGATATCTGTGGTGCAACTGAGACAGGACATCTTCAGTAAGACTGAGCTTCCTCTGAAAGACCTACAGATGGAAAAGAATATCTAAGACTATATATGATATCCACCTGCCAATGTTGTCATAAGTCCTTACTAACAGG
This sequence comes from Geosciurus inauris, assembly GCA_004024805.1. Classification (NCBI taxonomy): domain Eukaryota; kingdom Metazoa; phylum Chordata; class Mammalia; order Rodentia; family Sciuridae; genus Geosciurus; species Geosciurus inauris. The sequence continues at coordinate 19,139 of PVHX01022998.1, forward strand.
GTGTATCAGTTTCTTGGGGCTGGTGTAACAAAACCACCAACTGGGCGAGTGAAAATAACATAAATGTATTCTTTCATAGTCCTGAAGGCTAGAAATCTAAAATCAAGGTGTCTGATATGGTTTGGATCCAGAATGCCCCCCAAAAGCTCATGTGTTAGGCAACACAGCAAGGTTCAGAGGTATGGCTTTAGGTAATGATTGGATTATGGGGCTCTGACTTCATCAGTGGATTAATCCATGTGATACATGAATGAACTACTGAGAGGTGGGACCTAGTTGGAGAAAGTAGGTTACTGGGAATGTGCTCTTATGAACTATATCTGTCCCTGGTCCCTTCTTTCCTACCCACTCTGCTTCCAGGCTGCCATGAGCTGAATAGTATTCATGTTGTCATAGTTATGCTCCCTCTGAGGGCTCCTCTAGCTTCTGGTAGCTACCAGCACTCCTTGACTTTCCTCAGCTTATAGCTGCACAACTCCATTGTCTGCCTCCATCTTCAGGTGGCCCTGACTCTCTGGGTATCCAAATATCTCCTCATAAGGATGCCAGTCATTGAATCTAATCCACTATAACCTCATCTTTTTAAATTTTTGTAAAAACATTTTAGTTGTAGATGGACTCAATACCTTTATTTATTTATATGGTGCTGAGGATGGAACCCAGTGCCTCACCCATGCAAGGCAAGCGCTCTACCACTGAGCCACAGCCCCAGCCCCTATATCTTCATCTTAACTTGACTATATCTACAAAGATCCTATTCCAAATAAGGTCTCACTCTGAAGTTCCAGGAGGACATAAATTTGGGATCGGGGGGTGGCACTATTCAGCTCAGTATGTAAAGCACTGTGAAAATGCCAGGAAATAGCAGGTGTCTGGCTCATGTGAACATCCTCCTTTCCTACTGCAAAGGCAGAAGCATAGCAGAGGCTCCTTCACAGAGAGCTGTGCTGGGCCAGTGGAGGGCTTGCTACTTAGATGCTTACTAACCAAGTGGCAGCCACTGGAAAGGAATGAATGACACAAGCCAATGATGGCTTTCCTTCCCGGTCCCTGTCTACCTTCTGCAACTGTTCTGTCCCCATTTTTCCTTGTTCCCTCACCCCACATACACATAGTCCATCCCATCAGAACATACATCTGCCTACTCAGGGTGGAACTCATATGCTATCCATGGAGTGCATCCTTTCACTAAGGGACTAAAATTTAATGTTAAAATTTCTCAGTAACAGTGACAGTATTTCCCAAAATGTTTCTTGTGTACAGTCAAAGCAATAAATTATCAAGGCCAGATTTTTCAAAAGAATAAAAGGGAAAGAATAGCTCTGAATAAAATTACCCTAAAGATATCTTCGAAACTAGTTCTGATTCAAAATACTACAATCAAACTGGGCTTTCTAATGTCACTGGCCCCTGGTCTTCAAAAAAAACCATGAAATATTATGGTAAATAATCAAAAGCCTTTGTTGAAAAACAGAAACAAGGAAATATTATCTGTCCATCTTTAACAATGAAAAGTCAGAAAAGTACAACAAAAACCACATTTGGAAACCTGCACTTGAGCTTTTAGCTATAATGAGCATGCTCCTAATGTCAGTTGTACACTAAGTGAGTAACAAGTCCTGCATACCCTAGAGGCCTAGATGCCTGAGAAGTATGGAGACAATTAGGGGTCACATATGGCAGGGTCCTGAACACCCCCCCCACACACAGCCAGAACACAAGGATTTGTCAGCTAATGAGGTTGCAGGCGTACAGTCCTGCTATGATTCCTTTTTGTCCCCAGTAACCAGATATTAGGTACAATTCTGAGTTACTCAAAACATCATTACTTCTCAAAGTCAACTTTGACTTAGTCTCCTGCAATGTTAAAATGGCCTTGACTTTTCCTGCTGTCAGTCTTGGTGATTTGGTGATATATTTACAAAACCCCATTATTTCCTTTGAAGATTTTTTCTCTCTGATTTTGTTCTGTTCTTCATTCTTCCTCTATTCTTTCAGAATGTTCACACTACCTTTTTCAAATTGTGATACTTAACACATCATTAATTTGCGCCATTTCAAAGGTTTTCCATTTCTAGATCTATCTACATAATATATACTATTGGAATACATCAGATTAATGATATAAAATTAAATTAGAAACATGGAATTGACATCAAAAGAGAAACCACATGCTATGTTATATTGAGAATATTTTGTTAAATGCACACAGAGATTCAGTCTTTACAAATGCCAAAAATTGATAGTGCTCATATTTTTAAGGACAACTCTTATTATATCTTGGTTGTTTGTGTAATAAAAGTTAGTTTAAAATGTTCTAAGAATAAAAGCTCAGTATCTGGGTCAAAATTCCTGTTCAAGTAATCACATTTCCTCAACTAAATGTTAATTAGTACTTCTTGAAAACACTGTTGGATCATGCTACTTGATAAGATTATTTGAGCAGGTATGTGTCCACAATGTATAAAAACAACCCATATTCCCCCATAGGTTATTTTTTCTTTGAACTGGAAATCTGTCATCACTTACTTATTCAAGGGTGAGTCCCCACTAAAGGAATCTTGGCCAGCCCATTAAGGTAAACATAAACTTCATGTGGATACTTTTTATAAACTCTACTGAAAAAATATTAAACCAGTCACTTGCTTATGTAACACAAAACCTATCAGGGCATTTCACCTATCCAGAACTCAGAGGATAATGGCAAGAAGAACAAAGTGGGTTTTGGAGCAGTCTGCAATTGGGCAGCCCATATCCATACCCAAAGTTCCAAGAATTTAATTTACAGAACTCCTCAACTCTTCCTGAGAAATTCCTGTCTCCTATTTTATAAAATGTTTTTACAAGGGCTGGGGCTGTAGCTGAATGGTAGAGCACTTGCCTAGCACATGTGAGGCACTGAGTTCAATTCTCAGCACCAAATAAAAGTAAATAAATAAAATAAAGGCATTGTGTCCACCTACAGGTAAAAAAAATTTTTTTTAAGTTTTTACAAGGTAGACTACTGATTCCCATTTGAACATTCTAGAACTATCAAATGAGAGCAAAGAGAGCTAGTGCTACTAGTAGCTCCCTAACAGAAACCCAAAGCAATAGCTACTAAAATGCCAAGGAAGGAGACAGAAAAACATAGAAACATTAGCTCCCAAGAACTCAAAGTCTGGTCTCAGACCACTTGATGCAGGGTAAAGTGATCCTAATGCCTCAAGAATTCATACATATTAGGAAGATTTTGAGCATCCAACAAAAGGTAAAATATATTCAGCAGTAATATTTGCTTCCAAAAAGCAAAATGGTAACTAGTACATCTTAGAGACACCCTCTCAAATTTTCAAATTAAAACTGTTTTGCTATCTAAATGGCAAGTACTCAAATTCAGTTCTCTACAATGACTCCCTCCCTGGGGCTCAGGTAGATGAGGTAATGTTAAAGAGAATTTGTTTAGAGATGGTGGCTTGGAATTTTTCTCAAACAGTAAAGTTTCTTTACTTGGATTGAAAGTTGTACTCAATCCTTGGCCTATGAAGTAGGCCAAGTCCATCCCCAGTCCCTTTTCTCTACTCTATCAACAAAGATTTACTGAGCTCTTTCTGTGTGCCAGGCACTGTGCTAGATTCTAGCCAGTATGAACAAGACAGAAATGGACAATGCCTGCACAGGGCTGGCAGACTAGAAAGCTCATGAAATAACTGTTACTCATAGTGCCCCAAAGCACCAGGATGACACCAAGAGATACAAGCACTCCAAGGAGTGACCCTTAACTGACTCTACCTCTATAGTACCCTCACATTAATGGCCAAGGCCTCTTCTTTCAGTGCTCCATCTAGGCTACTCTTCCATGGCAATGACTCATGCCCTGAATCTTTCCTCATCCTTTGTCCATACCTTTTATTACTCTGCTGTCCTGAGCCCTGTATGTTAGAGAGTTAAGTCTCCTAGAATAAAGCACAATCAGATAAACCATGCATTGTCAACAGAGCTGATATATAATCTACAAGAAGTTACAAATTGGATATTAGGGAAGGAGATACATGCTCACATATTGATATGGTTCATGACCCTATAGAGCTCAACCTATCCAACAAAAATCTTATGGCTTACTATTTAATTTCTCTTGTTTTCCTGGGTACCACACAAACAGCATTGACACTGAATTCATAGAAGTTACACACCAAGTATGCAAAGTTAGTGCTACAAAACTATAGTGAATACATGGATGTGACTGGAGATTTTTTCCTCAATTGATTGCTGGTTCTAGAACTGATAAAGCAAGAGGTGGTTAATGGGCCTATTGGCTGACATTGGCTGCCTTGTGAATGCTGTTTATATTTGATCTTCAGTTCATATTTTATTATTTAGTTCTAAAAATATTATTCATCCCAATCATTAATTAATTCAAATGAAAAGAAAATTTGTAAGATCTGAATGCATATCTAGCAGCTTGTTAAATTAGAAGTTATTTCTCCATACCAAACAACAGTTAAAAGTTAAGTTCAGCTGGGCACGGTGGCTCAAGCCTGTAATCCCAGCACTTAGGGAGGCTGAGACAGGAGAATCACAAGTTCAAAGCCAGCCTCAGCAATGGTGAGGCGCTAAGCAACTCAGTGACACCCTGTCTCTACATAAAACACAAAATAGGGCTGGGGATGTGGCTCAGTGGTTGAGTGCCCCTGAGTTCAATACCCAGCACTAAAAAAAAAAAAAAGTTAAGTTCAGTAAAATATTTTCAAGAAGTTAATTTTTGTGATTGTTTTACTTTTTCCAGAAAAATGGCAGTTTTGAATGGCTTTTTAAAAAATTTGATCACATCTCACAGAAATAGAAGAACAATCAATAGAGTAGAGAAAGTGGACTGAGGAGGGGGAGGAGAGACCATGGGGAACTAATGGGGGAAAATCTGATCACATTGCTATTATAATTATATATTTCTATAAATATAGTGATTTGTATATATAATTTTATATATTAGTTTTAAATAAATTTCATTACTCATCAAATAAAAAACATTAAAATGAAGTTTTGTATGATTTTTAAATTTAATTTTAATTTAAAATGTTAGTCATTCTTAATCTTACATCTTATTAAAAGTAAGCCTTATTTTTGTTATGTATAACACACAGATATTCATGTAATACATATACAGATATACAACATATCTCTGGTATTAAAATTTCATGGAGGGCAATTGGAAAAAATAACTAAAAATTCTCATTAAGGTAACAATAGTGAAAAATAAAATAAAAAGCCTTGAGAAACACTGAGATAAACTCTTGTACTGCCTGAACAGGAAGTAATTGCACCATTAACAGTTTGGATAAGAAGAGGGTTGCCTTTGTGTGCTAGAATTTCAGGAATTCTCTGAAGAGGGAAATGTGAAATCAGATCAACAAGAAAAGAGGATATCATAGCTCAAATCATGTGCAGAAAGGTAAAAGTGGATCGAGAGAAACATTAAGTTTGGAGTGAACTAGCACAAAAAGATGGAGCAGGCCCTGGGACAATCACCAGGATGATTAAGTTACAAAACAAGTCCAGTGCATACTGTGTGGGCCAGTGCACACGTGTGTATGCACACATGCATGCACTGAATATAAGCTTTTCATCATAGACTAAAATCTGAAAACTATATACTCAACAAAAGGAATGCTTTAGCTCCAGGGCCTAAGCTAGATGCTGGGGCTACTTCTGAATTGATATCTGTGGGTGGGTGGGGGTCCTGGGGAGAAGGTTGGAAAGATGGCTCTACCCAAAATGGAGGTACCGTGAAGACTGTTCAGAATGAAGCCCTGCTCATTATCATCTGGGGATTAGAGACTCTAGTCTGAAAGTCCAATTCATACCCAGACACCCTGAAATGACTTCCCACTCCTCTGGTGTGGGGTCAGGGCTTAATCTCTGACAGAAAGTTTGCAAAGCATTTCTTGATGCCCCCTATACTCAAACTGAATATCTTCCCATTTCCCCATGTGCTTGATCCCTTCCAAGCCCTCATACCTGGCCTTCATTTTGTCAAGAAAACTCCTGCTCTTTTTCTGGGTAACTCCTAGTCATCTTTTGAGATCACAGTTCTCCCATATCCCCCCCATTTTCACTCCCACAGAATTCGAACTGTGTGCCCCTATTGTGTACTTCACTCACAGCCCTCACACAAATGAGCAAACAATTCGAGTGTGGCATTGTATGAGCCCTCACTCAACTGTGAGCTCCATGAAGGCAGGAATAATCCCTATCCCTTTTATCAGTGAATCCCCAGTGCCTAGTTCAGGCTAATAGCTCATTAAAAATATTGATCAGCTTGAACTGAAAAGCATGGAAGACTGATTTGGAGCATGGCATGGCTTTTGGCAGTCAATTCACCCTCTATAGACAGCCAAGAACTACAACTATTGGCAGGTCAAAGCTGATTTCCACTTTTCCAGCTATTTCTGGTTTTATAGGAATCTGCATCAATGTCCATTGGCATGTTAAGTTTTTCAACCACAACATCCAACATCTTTATCAAAACAAAAAGAAGGAAGAGAAAGAAAAGTCTTCACCTTGAAATCAGGAAACCTGAGTTTGACAACTTTATCTGTTCCTTACTAGATTTCTGACCTTAGCCAAGTACCCTCCTTGACCCAAAACAGAGAAGGTCTATGACTTCTCCTAGCTTTCTCCCTCTCACTCTAACATTCTATGACATCTAATCCTTATAAATCAAATTATTCCTATACCACTGGGTAATTTTTTTCAATGTAAGAAGCAAAGGTCCCCATATCAGAATAAGAGAGGAAGGGAAATAAATGCTATCATGGGTTAAAAGTATCCCCCTAAAACATATGTTCAAATTTTTATGCCCCATACATGTGAATGTGACTTTATTTGGAAAAAGGGTCTCTATAGCTATAATCAGAGCATGATGAGACCACAGTGGATTGAGGTAGGCCTTGATCCAATGACTAGTGTACTTAAAAATTGAGAAAACTATGGATAAAAGAAAGGGAAGATACACACAGGCACACAGGGGAGAAGGCCCTGACAAGACAGAGGCAGAAATCAGAATGCCAGAAACTACCAGAATATACCAGAGCCAAGGAAGCATTCTCCCCTGGAGTCTTCAGAGGTAACATGACCTTAGTAGTATACTGATATCAGACTGCTAGCCTAAAACTATAGACAATACATTTCTATTGTTTCAAGGTCCTAAATCTGTGCTTATTTGATGTAGCAGTCCTAGGAAGCTAACTTGGGTTCCATCTTAAGTAACAACCAAACATAGAACAGTGTTTTTTTTTTTTTTTTTTATCTAAGATCTACCATCTCTTGACTATGCCCAGGATCCTGGTAGTGAGAGGACTTCTTAGGACTACTGCTAGCAAGATGGGGATCTGGCTATGCATAAAGCAAACACATGTGCAGGAGTGGGCCAAGGGGGCCAAAAATAGCCCTACGTAGAGTCACCATGATGTTCTTTT
>PVHX01022999.1:0-18545 GCA_004024805.1 Geosciurus inauris
GAAAAGCCCTGGACCAGATGGATTCTCAGCCGAGTTCTACAAGACCTACAAAGAAGAACTAACTCCAATACTCCTCAAATTATTCCACGAAATAGAAAGGGAAGGAACCCTTCCAAACTCATTCTATGAGGCTAGTATCACCTTGATTCCAAAACCAGACAGAGACACGTCAAAAAAGGAAAATTTCAGACCAATATCCCTGATGAATATAGATGCAAAAATTCTCAATAAACTTTTGGAAAATCGCATAAAAAAGCATATTAAAAAAATAGTGCACCATGATCAAGTGGGGTTCATTCCAGGGATGCAAGGTTGGTTCAACATACGGAAATCAATACATGTAATCCATCACATCAATAGACTTAAAAATAAAAATCACATGATTCTATCAATTGATGCAGAGAAAGCATTTGACAAAATACATCACCCCTTCATGTTCAAAACACTAGAGAAACTAGGGATGTAGGAACATTCCTCAACATTGTTAAAGCAATTTATTCTAAGCCCAAGGCCAATATCATCCTAAATGGAGAAAAATTGGAAGCATTCCCTCTAAAAACTTGAACAAGACAGGGATGCCCTCTCTCACCACTCTTTTTTTTTTTTTTTTTAATTTTTTTTTTTTTTAGTTGTAGATGGATGCACTATCTTTATTTATTTTTATGTGGTGCTGAGGATCGAACCCAGTGACTCACACATGCGAGGCAAGCACTCTACCACTGAGCTACAGCCCCAGCCCTCTCTCACCACTCTTATTCAATATAGTCCTTGAAACTCTTGCCAGAGCAATCAGACAGACGAAGGAAATTAAAGGGATATGAATAGGAAAAGAAGAACTCAAACTATCATTATTTGCAGACGACATGGTTCTATACTTAGAGGATCCAAAAAGTTTCACCAGAAAGCTTCTAGAACTGATAAATGAATTCAGCAAAGTTGCAGGATATAAAATCAATATACATAAATCAAATGCATTTCTATACATCAGCAATCAATCCTCTGAAAGAGATTAGAAAAACTACTCCATTCGCAATAGCCTCCAAGAAAATAAAATACTTGGGAATCAATCTAACAAGAGAGGTGAAAGACCTCTACAATGAAAATTACAAGACACTAAAGAAAGAAATTGAAGAAAATCTTAGAAGATGGAAAGACCTACCATGCTCCTGGATAGGCAGAATCAATATTATTAAAATGGCCATACTACCCAAAGCACTGTACAGATTCAATGCAATCCCAATTAAAATCCCAAAGGCCTTTCTTATAGAAATAGAAAAGGCAATCATGAAACTCATTTGGAAAAATAAGAGACCCAGAATAGCCAAAGCTATCCTGAGCAAGAAGAGTGAAGGAGGAGGCATCACAATACCAGACCTTAAACTTTACTACAAAGCAATAGTAACAAAAACGGCATGGTACTGGCACCAAAACAGACATGTAGACCAATGGTACAGAATAGAAGACAGAGAGAGTAATGCACATAAATACAACTATCTCATACTAGACAAAGGTGCCAAAAACATACATTGGAGAAAAGATAGCCTTTTCAACAAATGGTGCTGGGAAAACTGGAAATCCACATGCAGTAAAATGAAACTAAACCCCTATCTCTCACCATGCACAAAACTCAACTCAAAGTGGATCAAAGACCTAGGAATTAGACCTGAGACCCTGCGGCTAATTGAGGAGAAAGTAGGTCCAAATCTTCATCACGTTGGATTAGGCCCCGAATTCCTTAATAAGACACCTATAGCACAAGAAATAAAAGAAAGAATCAATAAATGGGATGGACTTAAACTAAAAAGCTTCTTCTCAGCAAGAGAAACTATCAATGAAGTGAACAGAGTGCCTACATTCTGGGAGCAAATTTTTGCCACACGCACATCAGATAGAGCACTGATCTCCAGGATATATAAAGAGCTCAAAAAACTTAACACCAAAAAAACCAAATAATCCAATCAATAAATGGGCTAAGGAGCTGAATAGAAACCTCTCAGAAGATGATATACAATCAATAAACATATATATGAAGAAATGTTCAATGTCTCTAGCCATTAGAGAAATGCAAATCAAAACTACCCTCAGATTTCATCTCACCCCAGTCAGAATGGCAGCCGTCCAAAATACCACCAACAATAAGTGCTGGCGAGGACGTGGAGAAAAAGGTACACTTAAACATTGCTGGTGGGATTGCAAACTGGTGCAACCAATCTGGAAAGCAGTATGGAGACTGCTTAAAAAACTTGGAATAGAACCACCGTTTGACCCAGCTATCCCACTCCTTGGCCTATACCCTAAAGACTTAAAAACAGCACACTACAGTAAAGCAGCCACTTCAATGTTTATAGCGGCACAATTCACAATTGCAAAACTGTGGAAGCAACCCAGATGTCCTTCAATAGATGAATGGATAAAGAAACTGTGGTACATATACATAATGGAATATTATTCAGCAATAAAAGAGAATAAAATTATGGCATTTGCAGGCAAATGGATGGAATTGGAAAGCATTATGCTAAGTGAAGTAAGCCAATCACAAGAAACCAAATGCCAAATGGTCTCTCTGATTAGTGGATGCTGATGAATAAGGGAGGTGGGAATGGGAAACATAAGAGAAATAGAGGAACACTGGACGCGACATGGGGGAGGCGCGGGGCAGGAAACGGGAATGGATGGTTGATTGAGATTGTCATCACTACCCTTGGTGGATGTATGAAAACAAAATTGGTGTAACTTTATCTGGTTTGCAACCAGAGAAATGGAAAAACTGAGCTCTATATATGTGCTATGACTTGAAATGCAATTAAATAAACTAATAAAAAAAATATGTTCCAATGCAATGCAACGCCCCTCAGCCACACTAAAAACATTCTCCATCTTTTTTACTATCAGCAACAATTAAACTATTGCCACCCACCATAATGGCTAGCAATGTCCAAATCATTTCCATAGGAAGACAAACGAAGAGTTCCCACATTAAAACAAACAGCTCCACTAATAGCACCTGACAGGGGTTAATAACTTCATCAAGTAAATCATTGCAGTTGATAGATGATATAACATAGAAAATGTTCTGGGTATAAAATTATTCCTTTCATGGAAAGCCTTGGCAATCAGATCCAAACAAGCCCTGTGATGGGTAACATCATAATAATGTTATTTAGTGTGTAAGTACAATGGGTACATCCATTATTCCAGATTTGGTGTGGTGTTTCCTACAAAAATATTGTCATTTCAACTTTACCACTAGCCCTGACAATAAGAAATAAATGAGGCTAAATGGAAGCTTTGGGTCAAGTCACTGAAAGGTCCAGGAAACATATTCTTTAAATTATATCAAAGAACTTACAGGTCAAGTGGGAAGACAAATTTGTGACTACATTAAAGAATTTGCCAAGTTAGAGAAGAAATACTACAAATTTCCCTCTTCTGTTCCCTCTCAAAGACTAATGCCATGTGTTGCTAAATCAGCTGGGGTCTGCCATGTGCAAGAAGCACCCTCCAGCTCACGGCTGAGTGACTTGACTACTTTACCTGGAGATTTCAGACTTTGAGAGCTCTCTTGGGTTTTATGTGCAGGTTTTGTGACCACTCGTTACTGTATCAGAACTCATCAGGTACCCACTTATAAATGGCACTGACCTGTCTGTATACTGATCTGTCACTAACTTGTCCCCTAGGACCCAGAGTATGTAGCATTGTATTGCAATTTCCCTGGCTGACTTGTGTTTTGCACTGATGAATTTTGACAGGGTAGTCGCCAATTTACTTGTGCAATACTGCTATAAATAACCGCAGATTTTTTTTTTAAAGAAACTCAATCTTTTATGTTCTTAATGAATTTTATATAAATAAAACTTGCAACTAGGAAAAAAAAAAAGCTAATGCCAGGCCATCATCCAGTTTTCTTATCTTTGAAAAACATCTAATCCATCACCAAGTCCTAGTCATTTTACCTCCAAAGTCTCCCCCTCTGTTGGATATCTCTAATACTACTGCCTTCATCTAACCCACACATCCTCATTTCTCGGGGGGGGGGTGTTGCTGAGTGGAAGAGATTTGCCCCAAAGTGGAAAGCAATACTCCCTCCCTCTTTGTTTTTTCTTCAACTTTCTCATACATGTCTCTACTCTAGAAAAAACTACAAGGCTTATATCTGCCCACCAACTAGTCTCTAAGCCTTCAGTCTTCATGGTTTTCCATCCTTGGCATCATTGATTTCTATCTCAGAACACTGTTAAAAAGAAAAATTAATCATATCACTTTTCCTTAAATCTGCTACAGGCCGGGCGCAGTGGTACACGCTTGTAATCCCAGCACTTTGCAAGGCTGAGACAGGAGAATCACAAGTTCAAAGACAGCCTCACCACCTGTGAGGCACTAAGCAACTCTGTGAGACTCTATCTCTAAATAAAACACGAAATAGGGCTGGGGATGTGGCTCAGTGGTTGAGTACCCTGAGTTCAATTCCCAGTAACAACAACAAAAAATCTGCTACAGAATTCCTGAAAATTCCTGTAAGATAAGAGATAAGAGAGGGGCTGGGATTGTGGCTCAGTGGTAGAGCGCTCGCTTTGCATGTGTGAGGTACTGGGTTCGATCCTCAGCACCACATATAAATAAATAAATGAAGATATTGTATCCATCTGCAACTAAAAAAATATTTAAAAAAAAAAAGAGATAAGAGCATATTCCTCAGTCTGGCCCTCATCTCTCTCTCCAGTACTGACCCTCTAGATGCCTCTTATGCACCCTATAGATACCAACCACAGTGGATTACTTCTAGGAAGAACCATTCTCTTCCATTTCTATACCTATCCTCATACTGTTTCTTTTGAAAGTATACTTTTATAGCTGGTAACATGCAGATTAGATGCTCCAACTGTTGCGGCCCTCCCTAATTTAAGGTACTCTCATGGCTCCCACAGTTCTCTCTTCCAACATTTGACAATTCTCTTAAGTACTAGAATTCTGCATACATACCTTACATTTACAGACCAGGTCAGGATTAGCTATAAAAGATCTATGTCCCAATCAGTGGTAGCACTCTTGCCTAGCATTTGCAAGGCCCTGGGTTCAATCTCCAGCACCACACTCACACACACAAGAACATCTATATCTCCAATGCCAAATATACTGGAGGCTTCAATTATCTGATGACTTCATTAACTACCAGGAATGAAAAAGTGGAGGATGGAAACATACCATTTTCACTATAAAAGGATATGAGTAATATTTCATTAAGTCCTTAAAATAGAGCTAAAAGAATACTTTTTATACATCCATATATTCCCTTATTTGCTCTATAAAACTTCTCAAAAATTCACTTCTCAAAAATATGCTAGAAATGGTTTATGGAATAAACATCAGTAACCTGATACAATACAGTAGATAATGGGCCAAGAGTCCAGTTAGAATTATTTGACTGAAAATTAAGATTTCTTTGTAATCTCTATTTCTCTCAGTCTCAGGCCTACTTTTTCTGCCTTATAACTTCTACCAACCTCAAACAACCTAACCATTCCCCTCTAATATTAGACCTGTAAGTTCAGCCCCTGAATCTTACCTGCGCTGAGATACCAATAAGAAGCAGCCATTTCTGGTATTCATCAGTTCGGTAGTGGATCATCTGGCACCCAGCCAGACTAGCATGCCTATCAAACATCTTCATGGGCTGGGAGTCACCTTCCATGTTCCAGTGGTAGACCATGTTCTCACTCACCAATGCAATAGTGTTCACAGAGATCCATTTCCAAAATACCACCTCTTCTGCCATAGTATGAGACTTCATTTTACTCTTCATCTCAATATTAAAGATTTGAAGAGTCTTCCCAGCTAGTATTTGATGTGACAGAGATTAGAGAAAGATAAATTAAAAGTCAAAAAGGCAAATTCTATCCTATTAATTCTGAAGCCTTTTAATATTACTCTAAGTTGTAATATTTAAAGCCAATCTGAGTAACAAGAAAAAAGGTTGCCTGAGTAGTAATTGACCATATTTTGATGTCTAAATATTAAAAAGAACTTTCTATGCATTAGATTCTTCTTCAGAATAATAACAATAAAAATTAGTTCTACTGGGGCTGGGATTGTAGCTCAGTGGTAAAGCGCTTGCCTTGCATGTGGGAGGCCCTGGGTTCGATCCTCAGCACCACATAAGAAAAAAATAAATAAAATAAAGATATTTGTGTCCATCTACAACTAAAAAAAATTTTAAAAAATTAGTTCTACTGAAACAAGAAGCAGTTTTAGATTGGTTTCTTCTAGTTTTAAAACACTTTTCTGGGGCTGGAGGTGTAGCTCAGTGATATATGTGCTTAGCATGTAAGAGGCCCTAGGTTCAATCCCCAACACCAAAAACCCTCCAAAACCCAAAACCAACTTTTCTGTATTAAGTTAGCAAAAACATAAGACATTCTTTATTTTCTTTTACTTATTTACTATCTTAAGTAGTTCTGGGGTTTGAACCCTGGGTGTTACACATGCTAAGTAAGTACTCTCCTTTCCTACCCAGCTACATCCTAAGCACAATTCTTTTTTTTTTTTGACTTGGTATCCCAACTTTTGGGAAAGAACACAACCATACTTTCCTGCTAAAACAATTTATACATATAATAGTGTTATTTTGTTTTAAATTTTAGACTAGTGTTGTCAAATAAAAATTTCTACAATGTTGGAAATATTTTAAATTTGCACTATTCATAGTGGACACTATATATATGTGGCTATTATTAGTCATTTGAAATGTACCTGGTGAGACCCATTTCAAGGACTGAGATTTTACTTTTATTTAACTAAACAGTTTCATGTGGGAAGATAGGATAGGACAGCACAACTCTTGACAAAAGGATTTAGTATCCAATTTCTGGCAAGAGAACCATATTGTTTCCATCTTTGGCAAGGAGCTAATTTCTGATTTGGGAATCTATGTAAAGTTTAGAGTTATACTTAAGAACACTTGGGTATGGTGGTGCATGCCTGTAATCCCAGTGAGGTGGGAGGCTGAGGCAGGAAGATTGTGAGTTGGAGCCCAGCCTCAGCAACTTAGTGAGACTCTGTCTCAAAATAAAAAATTAAAAGGGCTAGGGATGTAGCTCAGTGGTAGAGCACCCCTGGATTCAATCTCCAGAACCAGGGAGGGAGGAAAAATCCTTAGCACTAACATGAAATATTGAAATAATTGTTCCTCTCTAAGATCAGAAACAAGGTAAGAATTATTTCTCTGACCAATTATTTTGACACCATATAGAATATAATAGCCAGTGAGATAAGGGAAGAAAAATAAAAGGTAAAAAGATTTTTCAAAAAAGTAATAATAAACTTCTCTTTTTCAGAGACAGCATAATTATTTACAAAGAAAACACGAAGGAATTAAATATCTACAAAACAATCTTAGGTGAATATAGTAATGCTGTGGGAAACAAGGTCAATGTATAAAGTATTGAATTTAGAAATTCTAGCAACAATCTGAAAATAAAACTTTAAAAAATCTATAATTCCACCAAAAACATAACCTTTAGGAATAAATTTAAAATATATGTAAAACCTCTACAATATAAAACATAAAATATGCCCAAGAGAAATTAGAAGCTTAAATAAAAGAAGATGCATGGATCAGAACACTTACTAAGATGTTATTTCTCCCCAATTTTACCTATAAATTCAGTGTAATCCCAACTAAAATCTCAACATCCTTTTTTTAAAAAAATTTATTGTAGTTGTAGATGGACAGAAGGCCTTTATTTTATTTGTTCATTTTTCTGTGGTGCTAAGGATTGAACTCAGTGCCTCACACATGCAGGGTAAGTGCTCTGCCACTGAACTACAGCCCCAGCTCAAGCATCCTTTCAAAATTTAAGTATAAAAAGCTGATTCTAAAATATATATGGAAATGTAGAGGATAGAGAACAGTCATAAATATTTTAGAAAAGAGCAAAGTTGGAAGATTTACTATACCTGACTTAAATACTCTAATGCTACAGTAGTAAAATGTGCTATGACCATAAACATAAACTTACAGAAAATGAAAAAGAATAGTCCAGAAATAGCTATATGCAATTGATCTGATAAAGGTGACCAAAAAATATTCACATGGAATCTCAGAGGACTTGGAATAGCCAAAACAATCTTGAAAAAGATGAAAGATGGAGATCTCATACATCTGGACTTAAAACTTATTACAAAGTTAGATATTATTAGGAATATAAAAGGCAAGCTACAAACAGAAAATATATATAATCACAAAGCCAATCAATAACTTGTATTAAGAATGTAGAAAGAAATGTTACAATTCAATAAGACCAATATATGCTTAAGAAATGGGTTAATGGCATTAGTTGAGGGAGGTGGGAAGGAGGAAATTGCAAAAGATGTTTTATTAAAAGTGTGCTAGAAAATTACAGCTTACCTATTGGTTGTATGTTATGTGCATTTGACTTTGCTATACTGTATATATTATGTGTATGTGTATACTGGAGAAAGGAGTACTAATTTTATAATATCTAGGCTCTACATAAGAGTTTGCCAATGTATGACAAAAACAGAGTTAGTCAACTAATGCATTTTGTACACTTTGTGTTAAAATTCATAGAAAGGCAGACTTCTGAGAAGGAGTTTTTGAAAGTGAAATTCTAACATTACATCTGAGTGACACATATGCCTATACCACACATGACACAGGAGAGAAGGAAATTGAAGAAATGAAGGATTCTAAGCCAGAATGATCCCACTTAGAAGATGCTTTCACATATAACCATTGTTACATGTGTGTAGTTTATTCAACACTACTTTGTACAACTGAAGTACATATTTGAAAAATCTAGTCTTTCTAGATGCTTAGCAGTACATGAAGTATATTAAAAGTAAATAAAACATCGTGTGGGAAAAAATTTAGTTAAAGGGCTGGGCACAGTGGCTCATGCCTGTAATTCCAGCAACTCAGGAGGTTGAGGCAGGAGGACTGCAAGTTTGAGGCCAGCCTCAGCAACTTAGTAAGATCCTGGCTTGAAATAAAAATAAAAAGGACTGGCGCGATGTAGCTCAGTAGTAAAGTACCCTGGGTTCAATACCCAGTGTGTGTGTGTGTGTGTGTGTGTATTCAGGTCCACTTTCTATACAATTCTTTGTAAAAACAATTTTTAGCTTTACGGTCTGTACAGATTCAATGTGATTCCAATTAAAATCCCAATTAGTAAATTCTTACAGGAATAGGAAAAGCAATCATGAAATTCATTTGGAAAAATAAGAGACCCAGAATAGCCAAAGCAATCCCTAGCAAGAAGAGTGAAGTAGGAGGGGACTGGGCTTGTGGCTCAGTGGCAGAGAGCTTGCCTAGCATGTGTGAGGCACTGGGTTTGATTCTCAGCACCATATATAAATAAATAAAATAAAGGTCCATTGACAACTAAAAACAAAAGAGTGAAGCAGGAGGCATCAAAATACCAGACCTTAAACTATATTACAAAGCTATAATAACAAAAACGGCATGGTATTGGAACCAAAATAGAGACAAACCCACATAAATATAGTTATCTCACACTAGACAAAGGTGCCAAAAACCTACATTGGAGAAAAGATAGCCTCTACAACAAATAGTACTTGGAAAACTAGAAATCCACGTGCAGCAAAATGAAACTAAACTCCTATCTCTCACCATGCACAAAACTCAACTAGAGACCCTGCACCTAATAGAGGAAAAATTAGGCCCAGCTGGGTGCAGTGGTGCATGCCTGTAATCCTAGTGGCTCGGAAGGCTGAGACAGGAGAATTGTGAGTTCAAAGCCAGCAACGGTGAGGTGCTAAGCAACCCAGTGAGGCCCTGTCTCTAAATAAACTACAAATTGGGCTGGGGATATGGCTCAGTGGTTGAGCACTTTTTGGTACCTGAAAAAAAAAAAGAAGGCCCAAACCTTCATCACATCGGATTAGGCCCTGACTTCCTTAACAAGGCTCCTAAAGCACAAGAACTAAAATCAAGAATCAATAAATAGGATGGAGTGAAACTAAAAAGCTTCTTCTCAGCAAAAGAATCAATGAGGTGAAAAGACAGCCCACATTTTGGGAGCAAATTTTTGCCACATGCACATTAGATAGAGCACTAATCTCCAGGATATATAAAGAACTCAAAAAACTAACACCAAAAAACAATCCAATTAGTAAATGGGTTAAGGAGCTGAACAGACACTTGTCAGAAGAAGATATACAATCGGTCAATAAATACATGAAAAAATGTTCAACATCTCTAGCAATTAGTGCAATGCAAATCGAAACTAAGATTTTATTTCCCACCAGTCAGAATGGCAGTTATCAAGAATACAAACAACAATAAGTGTTGGCAAGGATATGGGGGAAAAGGCACACTCATACATTGCTGGTGGGACTGCAAATTGGTGCAACCAATCTGGAAAGCAGTATGGAGATTCCTCAGAAAATTTGGAATGACCCAGCTAATCACTCCTTGGTCTATACCCAAAGGACTTAACCAGTATACTACAGTCACGCAACCACTTCAATGTTTATAGCAGCTCAATTCACAATAGTTAAACTGTGGAACCAACTTACATGCCCTTCCATAGATGAATGAACAAACTGTGGAATATACACAGAATGAAATATTACTCAGCATTAAAAGAGAATACAATTATGGCATTTGCAGGTAAATGGATGGAGTTGGAGAATATCATGCTAAATGAAATAAGCCAATTGCAAAAATCCAAAGGCTGGCTGTTCTCTCTGATAAGTGGATGCTGATCCATAATGGGGAATGGGGCATGGGAAGAATGGAGGAACTTTGGTCAATGGGGAAAAAGGGGAGGGGAGGGGACATGGAGGGCAGGAAATATGGTGGAATGAGATGGACATCACTGCCCTAGGTATATGTATGACTGCACATATGGTATGACTCTACATTATGTACAACTAAAGAAATGAAAAGTAGTGTTACATCTGTGTACAATGAATCAAAATGCATTCTGCTGTCATGTATACCTAATTAGAATAAACAAAATTTTTTTAAAAAGAAGAGGGTAGTGCTATCACAGGGAATACCCTTGTCCTGAATCCTTTCAAAAATTCAGGTCCACTTTCTGTGCTACTTAGGAAAGGGTCATTACAACATTATTCTTGATTCCTGTTGTAACTTAAAGGAAGACTGTCACTGTTATGAGCTGAACTGAAAATTAGCCCAGACTTACCCCATTTTGCACCTCACCCTATGTGAAACTGGCCTCCCTTCTACATGAGCCCACTCTCACAGAGCTAATACTGCCACCCCTACGTACTTGCATCCTGACCTCAATATCCTTGCTCTATGGGAGTAATGCAAGATTGTTTTCCTGAGAATGTAATTTCTGAGAATATGACCACATGACTCTTTTTTTTGGTAACTTCCCATTTGTACAAAATGTACCTTATAATTATGATTGCTTCTCCTTTGTGGTTTTAGGCCTTTTAAGCATGTTCCTGCCTCCAATTGGGGCTGAGGGTTGTAGAACTGCTTGCTGCACTCTTGGCCCTGGCCAGAAATAAAAGCTTTGTCTTTACCCTCAGAGGATGAGGAGAATTATTTGAAAATTTGGGAACAGCACCTTAACATCACAATGTCCGCAGCCCTTGATGTCCTGTAAATGAGGAAGGAGGATGTCCCCAAATTCCTTGGAGCAGGAACCCACTTAGGTGGCACCAACATTGATTTCTAGATAGAACAATATGCCTAAAAAGGAAAAGTGATGGCATCTATACTATTAATTTCAAAGAGGACCTGGGAAAAGCTTTTGCTGGAAGCTTGTGCCATTGTTGCCATTGAAAACCTTGCTGATGTCAGTGTCAAATCCTCTAGGAATACTGGCCAGTGAGCTGTGATGAAGTTTGCTGCTGCCACTGGAGCCACTCCTATTGCCAGCTACTTCACTCCTGGAAACTTCACTAACCAGGCAGCCTTCTAGGAGCCGTATCTTCTGGTATTTACTTGGTCCCAGAAGCATCTTATGTCAACCTGCCTACCATTACTCTGTGTAACACAGATTCTTCTCTGCTATATGGATATTGCATTCCATTCAACAACAAGGAAGCTCACTCTGTGGGTCTGATGTAATGGATGCTGGCCCCAAAAGTTCTGTGCATGCATGGAACAATTTCCTGTGAACACCCATGGGAAGTCATGCCTGAAATTTTTTTTTTGGTACTGGGGATTGAACTTAGGGGCACTTGACCACTGAGCCACATCCCCAGCCCTATTTTGTGTTTTATGTAGAGACAGGGTCTCACTGAGTTGCTTAGCGCCTCGCCATTTCTGAAGATGGCTTTGAACTCGCAATTCTCCTGTCTCAGCCTCTAAATGATGGGATTACAGGCATGAGCCACCGCGCCTGGCTCTGATTTTTACTTCTACAGAGATGCTGAAGAGATTGAAAAAGAGCAGGCTGATGCTGAAAAAGCTATGACCAAGGAGATTTCAGGGCAAAGGGACTGCTCCAGCTCTTGTGTTCCCTCCTGCTCAACCTGAGGTTGTAGACTACTCTGAAAGTGTGCAGGTGCCCTCTATGCCTACCTAGCAGTTCCTCACTGAAGACTGGAGAGCCTAGCCAGCCACTGAAGACTGGTAAGCATCTCCTACTGCTCAGTCCACTGAGAGGGTAGGAACAGCCACTTCGTGGGCTTAAGCTGTTCTTCTGTAGACACTTAAACAAAAATGGAAATAAGTTTACAGAAAATAAACACCAATTTCTTAAAAATAAAAAAAAAAAGGAGGTCCAGCTCTTGAAAAGCCGTTTTCCAATTACAAGACCTCACCAGGCCAAATGAGGTGGTTCACGAGAGTCAAGATGAGACCCCTTCACTTCCCTGCTTTACCAGCACCTGTGAAAACCAATTATGAATTGAAATGAAATGACAGAAGTGCTAGCAGAGTTCATTTGTAAGTCAATGATCTCTGTAATTCAACTACCACACAAATACTTTGTTCTTTTATATTTTTTATTGTTTTTGGTATTGGGGACTGAATATTCTGCCACTGAGCTATATTCCCAGAACATTTTAGTTTTATTTTGAGACAGGGTCCTGTTAAGTTGAGGAGGCTGGCCTCCAACTTGAAATCCCCCTGCCTCAGTCTCTTGAGTCACTGGGATTATAGAGGTGTTCTACCATGTCTAGCAAATATCTTCTTCTTCTTCTTTTTTTTTTTTTTTGGTACTGTGGATTGAACTCAGGGCACTTAACCACTGAGCCACATCCTCATCCCTACTTTGTATTTTATTTAGATACAGGGTCTCACTGAGTTCCTTAGCGCCTTGCCATTGTTGAGGCTGGCTTTGAACTCACAATCCTCCTGCCTCAGTCTCCAGAGCCACTGGGATTATAGGCACATGCCATGGTGCCTGGCTAAATATCTTTTTTTAAAAAATACATTTTTGCTTATTTTGGTCTAGAGTTTTTAAAATACAGTATACATCTCCCATGTGCCAAAAATCTGTACTACACGAATCTGAAATCAAGCCAGGTGCAGTGGCACACGCCTGTAATCCCAGCACTTTGGGAGACTGAGACAGGAGAATTGCGAGTTCAAAGCCAGCTTCAGCAACAGCGAGATGCTAAGCAACTCAGTGAGACCTTGTCTCTAAATAAAACATGAAATAGGGCTGGGGATGTGGCTCAGTGGTTGAATACCTCTGAGTTCAATCCCTGGTAACAACAACAACAAAAAATCTGAAACCAACCAACAGCCACAGGATTTAAGTAAAAATAGCAGAAAGCCTCAAAAGTTTTTCTCTTTGGTTCTATAACTTCACATTTTCCTAAACAAAACAGCACTGAACATTGCTATACATGAAGAAATTCATATGAAGTGTTGTGGGAGCGTGTCCTCAGAAAGCCCATGCTGCTCTCCTGCTGGACAGAAACCATCTCATAGAATGCCATCTTTCGACAAGGACCCTCTGAGACTAGGTTATAGAGAGATATCAAAGCAAAGCAGCTTCAGAATTTTGTCTAAGCAGACAAAAACAAGGCTACTGTGCAATCTGAAAACTAACAACATCTCTCTTCTTATAGCTAGAACAAGTGACATGCTATTTCTTTACCAATTACAGCTTTTTAAAAATTGTTCTTTTTAGTTATATACATATATAACCATTGAATCTGTTTTGATATATTAATACAAGCATGGAATATACACCTTCTTCTAATTAGGATCCCTGTCTTTTAGATGTACATGATATAGAGATTCACTGTGGTGTATTCATATATGCACATTGGAAAGTCATAGCAGACTCATTCCACTGTTTTTCCAATTCCTATCCTTCCTTCTTTCCCTTTATTACCCTTTGTCTAATTCACTGAACTTCTATTCCTCCCCTCCCTTCCTTGTTGTGGGTTAACATCCACATCTCAGAGAGAACATTCAATCTTTGGTTTTGAGGAACTAGCTTATTTTACTTAGCAGATAGTCTCCAGATCCGTCCATTTACCAGTGAATGTACTAAAGTCATTCTTCTTTTTATGGCCGAAAAATATTCTATTGTGTACATATACCACAATTTTGTCATCCATTTATCTGTTGATGGGCATCTACCAGTTATAGCTTTATCCCATCTGGTCTTCCTTTTCTTATAGATAAGATTCCTTGAAATGCTCAATCTCAAAATTACACCCACTTTCCAACAATTTACAGCAAATCCCTGCTTCCTTAGACCATCCTACAAATCATTCAACTAAAGCCAAAATTCTATAAAAGGTTCTTGCTAACACCCTTTTATTGAACTATACCCTAGTTTCATCAGTGTGTGTTCTCTCACTCTACAATCAGTAATAAACCCAACTTGTTTAACTGCAAGTATGTGAGTGGTCTTGGCTGGAGGGGGATGGCATCACCTAAAGTACTATATTCTCTCTAGTAACTTTTACACACATGTATACACATAAACACATCAAAAGATCCACATTGCACATTATTAAAGAGAATTGTGCTGGAGAATCAGGAAAAGGCAGGTCATTTATGGTACCTGGTGTGAATAACAAATAACAAACAACATGCTAGAGGGCTGGGATTGTGGCTCAGCGGTAGAGCGCTTGCCTCGCATGCGTGAGGCCCTGGGTTCGATCCTCAGCACCACATACAAAGCAATAAAATAAAGACATTGCGTCCATCTACAACTAAAAAAAAAAAAATTAAAAAAAAAAACAACAACAAAAAAACAACATGCTAGATAAAGATCTCTCACAAGTACTAAAATGATATAAAATACAGAAAAAAATCCCAACACTATAAGGTGAGAATGCCATCAAAATAGCCAAGGCATAAGTGATAAAGTAAGAGAAATAGAATCATGGAGTCCATAAATTCAATACTTTTTCAATTAAAATTTTAAAAGCTTACATTGCTTATACTACATGTTCAAAAAATTACTTTGACAAAGCCAAGAATGGTGGTGCACACCTGTAATCTCAGTGGCTTGGGAGCCTGAGGCAGGAGGATCGCAAGTTCAAAGCCAGCCTCAGCAACAGAGTAAGGCCCTAAGCAACTTAATAAGACCCTGTCTCAAAATAAAAAATGAAAAGGGCTAGGATGTGCCTCAGTGGTTGAGCATCCCTGGATCCCATCTCCAGAACTCCTTCCCCTGCCAAAAAACCCCAACTTTGACAAGACTTCAAGGATAAAGGTAGACTTGGTAACAAAACAAAGATTATTTTGAATACAAAAACCAGTTATTTCTTTTTAAATAGAGGTCCTAACTTCCAGATGTCCTTATGCTTATTGAAATAACAAAGTACACCCTATATTTCTAAAACAAAATAGAAGCTGAGGCAAAGCTAATATTTGGCACTCACATTTTTAATGCCTTTTTTTATTTATTTTTATATGGTGCTAAGGTTTGAACCCAGTGCTTCACCCATGCTAGGTAAGTGCTCTGCCACTGAGTTACAGCTCCAGCCCATTCACAAATTTTTGATCCAAAAATAGTTTTTATTTTTCAAGGTAAGTGATAAATTATTTTACATAAAACATTCACAAGTTGACTCTGTAAAAAACCCCTTCATTTCCAAATCAAGGCAGTATGAAAAGATTCTATATTTTTCAAATTAACCAGAAAGTTTCACATACCCAATGTTCCCTGCATTCAGGGAAGTGAAATTCTATTAATTATCAGCTCTCCTGTCCCTGGTATGTTTCATGAGAGAGGGAGGTTTCTGGCTTCTCAGGATACCTAGAGCAGCCCTGTAGCAGTCCCTGACACGAGGGTACCACAGAGCCCTCCTGATGAGCACACATGGTGCTTCTGTGGATTTCCAGACCTATAAAGACAAGGTCCTAGCATTTACTCCCTTTCAGTGTGTCTGGCACAGTAGATGACATTTCAAAGCAGCTCTGGTTCTCATCGATCTATTACAAGGGCACATTAAATATAGCTTCTGATAAAATTTTTGGAATCAGGTTGAATACTACTGATGACACTTTACTGTGAGTTTACTGACACTTTTCCAATACTTCAGGTAACAAAGTAGGTATACTGAAATAAAATACCTTTCTAAAAATCTGTTGGGCTTACCTTTCAGAGCTATCACCTTAGAAGCTGGATTCATGATGGCACTCTCTGCTGAGATGGGACGTCTGATGGGTGCCATTGGGTCATTCATGTCAATAATCACCACCTGTGCCTGCTCTCCAACTTTCTCTAGGACACATATGAACTTGTCAGATTCCATAGTCAGTGTGCTAAATCCAATATTGGCTGGATTTATTCCTAGGTTTTGGAGCTGAACAGAAAAGAAGCATTTGATTAAAGTAAGTTTTTCCTTTCTGAGATTATCTCTAGCCTAATGTTAGCAGAGTCAGAAGGAAGGAAGAGGAAACTTTTTACATGAGTTTAGAAAAAACCTACTGTTATATAAATATTCAAGGCAAACATAGGTTTTCCTTTCTAAACTTGTAATAGAAACAGTCCAAAGGTCAACAGAAACGCTTGAGTTAACTCTCAAGAGGCTTAAAATCTGCGGGGGTGATGAAGCACTCGTAAGAATAAAGATAATACCAGGGAGTATGAAGGTTGCCATGAGAGACACAGGAAGAGATGAGCTGGAGGGAGCCCACCAAAAACACCACTGGAGAAGGCACAGAGAAGTTCATCACTGAGGAGAGCTTCTGGGAGCTTTAGGGGAAGAAAAAGGGGAAGGAGAAGACACAAATACTGGTTTCTCCAAAAACCAAGTAAGAAGAAAAATTAGACAGGAGTTTGCCTAAAGCATCTCCCTAGACACCATTAAGT
Organism: Geosciurus inauris; assembly: GCA_004024805.1. Lineage (NCBI taxonomy): Eukaryota > Metazoa > Chordata > Mammalia > Rodentia > Sciuridae > Geosciurus > Geosciurus inauris. The sequence goes on from PVHX01022999.1 coordinate 17,259, forward strand.
CTGCCTAAATCTGATTTAAATGAATTTCTAGTCAGTTTGAATACTACTTGGCAAGTATGAGGTTCATAAAAAAGTTAGCAAGTTTAGTACATCTTAGGTACAAAGATTGCTTTTACTTGTGAAAACCAAAACTAGTTACCTTTCTTTCTCCAAAGGCTAGCATATGAAAGTACCTGGATTAAATAAGATCTATTAATGGGATTTGCAACAATGGAATTCCCTGGAAAAATACATATTTAAGAAGTATACACAAAGTAAAGAACCATGCATATTTCTATAAATTCCCCTGTTTCAACAAGGTACTTTTTTTTTTTTTAAATATTTTAGTTGTTGATGGACACAATGTCTTTATTTTATTGCTTTGTATGTGGTGCTGAGGATTGAACCCAGGGCCTCACGCATGCGAGGCAAGCGCTCTACCGCTGAGCTACAATCCCAGCCCCTCAACAAGGTACCTTTAATTTCACTTTATTGTTTGAAATGGGGTCTTGCTGTGTTGCCAAAGCTGGTCTGAAATTTCTAGGCTCAAATAATTATCCTGAGTCAGACTCCCCAGTAACTGGGACTATAAGCACATCCCATTGTGAGGGCCTTTTCTTTGTGTTCTGTTTTGCAGTGGTGGGGACTGAACCCAGGGCATCCTGCATACCAGACAAGTGTTCTACCACTGAGTGTTCTACATGTTCAGACCTTCTTTTATTTTTAAATATTGTTCAATTCAATCTCATCCGTACTGCTATTGTTTTGACCCTTTAACATCTGTTCCCTTGTGTAAACTTGTTTATGTTACCTACAAAGATAATGAACCCCTTGTTTAAAAAGATCTATCACCTTTTGGAAGGAGCACAAATGAGATTGTTTATACTGTTGGTATAATCATTTATTCTATCACTTTTCTTTGCTATAGACATGAACACCTCAAAAGCAGGGACTGTATCCAATATTTTGTTGTCTTTGCAGCATAGTCTAGCACATGCTGGATATTCTAGCTACTGAATCCAGCAGGCTGCAGAACAAAAGGTCACCTCATCTGATCTTCTCACTAACGAAGTCTTTTTTTTTTTTTTGAGTTAAGAAATCATTCCAGGAGTTGGAGACATGGCTCAGTGGCAAAGTGCTTGCTGAACACGCACAAGCCTTAGGTTTGATCCTTGGAACAAAAAGGAAAGAATGAAGGAGGGAAAGGAAGAAATCTCTTTAAAGAGGAAAAAAATCAATCTTTCCAAAGTCACAAAGATGATTAATGGTGAAGCCAGGTATATGTGTGTGTGTATATATAAATATTTA
>PVHX01023000.1:0-26596 GCA_004024805.1 Geosciurus inauris
AGAACTCTTTTAAACACAGTGGGGGGCGGTAAAATAACTACTAGAAAAGAAGGAAATGAATGGTCAAGATCAAGGCAAACATTTTGCTCAGTTACACAGCTCAAAATGAATTGCAATAAATGCCTAAGGAATGTCACAAACAAAGTTGTGACCTTGAAATTATATGAGGCTCCCATCAGGGCTTTCAAATGGCTTGTGTTTGGTTCTAGGAATTAACTAGAACTTCTACCACTGCCAACATATCCTCCACGTAGGAAAACAACCTAATCACTAGGCTGAAGCAACGGTGAGGGTCCAGGTTGGTTCCCAGAGGTCAAGTCCCCCGCAGTTGTGGGCCAGAGCAGGTGGCACCTGAACAGCCAGGACACAGGGCTACCCAGATGCCACCATGAGCAGCTTAGATAGATGCTCTCTCTCTCCTTGGTGTATCAGGGATCGTTACAAATGAGGGCATGTGGAATCTCACCTAGGCTCCCTCAGGACCTCGTGGGATGGCTCTGCTTGCTGTCCATACCTCTCTGTGCAGTTCTTAGTGTACTAAAGGGCTGCTGTGCTCGTAGGACAAGCTTTGCCTGGCCACATGCCTTAGGCTTTCAATACAGTGCAGGGCTCAGTTTTTAAAGTTACTTGGGAATTTTATCCACACTCTGATATAGGATCCATGGCCGGTTTCCTTATTTGTGTGCTGTCTCCCTCTGCTTTTGACTTCAGGACCAAGCTAACCTCATAGAACGCTTGTCCTTTCTGGGTTCTTAAATAATTTAAATAATCAAAGATTTAATTACTCTTTGAAGGTTTCATGGAATTCACCAAGCAGGAAGAGTAATGTGTCTCTCTGCCAGAGAGAGGAAGTACAAATCCTTGTCATTTTCTTAAGAAATAGTTTTCTGGATATATCATTTATATCTATATAGTTATCCTATTTAAAGAGCATGATTCAATTAGTTACCTTTTAATTTCTTCTACAGTGATTTGTGAAAAGAATAATAAACTAGGAAAATGCACCAAGAAATGGCTGAGAAGTCGGGTGCGGTGGCTCACGTCTGTAATCCCAGCACTTAGGGAGGCTGAGACAGGAGAATCGCGAGTTCAAAGCCAGCCTCAGCTACGGCGAGGCGCTAAGCAACTCAGTGAGACCCTGTCTCTACATAAAACACAAAATAGGGCTGGGGATGTGGCTCAGTGGTCGAGTGCCCCTGTGTTCAATCCCTGGTGCCAAAAAAAAAAGAAAATGACTGAAAGTTTTAAAAGTTATTGATATATTTTGCTATACTGTTTTTTTCTTATATATTTTTTAAAAATCTCCATTGATAGTTAAGAAGCCTCTCTTATTTCTGATACTTTGATTTTCACTCATTTTTTTTCTTGAAAAGGCTCGACAAAGGTTTATCCAAAGCAGAGGGAGACAGCACACAAATAAGTTATTGCCTTCTCCAGGAACTAAGCTTTGTTGTTGCTGACAAGACTACTTTTATGTTTGCTTCCTATCATTTCAGTAGATTTCAGGAGAAGAGAGATGAATGTATTTGGCACACCGTCTGAGGGTGGCAGATGGACTTGGTGAATTCGAGGCAGGTCCCTTTCCCAAGTCCCACAAGCGTTCTGCAGTTTGACTTTCTGACAAAAGGCTACTCTGACTCCATCTCCAAGTCCACAGTTGGCCAGAGCTTAAACATGCCCATGAATGTGCGCAGGTCTCTAGGGGTCAGCAAGCAGTCTTCCTGTCGGGTCTTCCACTATCTCTAAGATGGCGCGTCACAGTTCTATAAGAGGCATGTGCACCGTTTAGAATGACCATCTTGAAACAAAATCTGGAGAAACCAGCTGCAGGGTCGTTACAACAAGGTGCAGCAGATGCCTCTGTGGCTGGCAGGTCTCGGGTCTTCCCATCAGTGCAGGCTCCAGGCCTGTGGGCTACTTCGGGGACCAGTAAGGATACCCAGTTCAGATGGGAGAATGGGTGGAGGAGGAACAGTGGCACCTCCAGCCCAAACCTACACCAGAACTGTAATCACCTTCCTTGTGACCTTGAGCAAATTACTCCTGTAGAGGGAAAAACAAACTCTGCCTGCCTACTACCCTGCTCCCTCCCCACCTCCGCCTGCAGTGTCTGGACACCCCCACCCCCCAGGGCTCAGTCCTCAAGGCTGCTCCCTTTTCAGGCCTCTGACCCTCGTCTACCTACCCAGCTATAGATTGGGGTTCCTATGACTCCCTCCTTGGGTTCCATTAATTTGCCCAAGAGGCTCACAAAACTCAGGGAAGCATTTAACAGGTTTATTACAGAGGGCACAGGTGGAAGGCACAGGAGCGGAGAAGCTTCTGTGGCCTCTCCACCCTCCAGTGACCTCCACCATGCACTCAGTCACCTGCAGGCTCTCCTGACAGGCTCTGTGGGGTTGTAGATCCTTCCCTGTGTCTCCAGGACTGATAAAAATCACCTGCCAGGTTGCTCAGCCTTCGGCCACTCTCTCCTCCCCAGAGGCTAGAGGTGGCTCTGAAGGTCCTACCCTCCAAGCCCGCCAGGGTCTTTGGACACCCAGCCCCTCTTCTGGGGCCACCAGACAGCAGTCAACTCATTAGCAAATGAAAAAGCCCTCATCACTTTGAAGATTCCAAGGATTTCAGGAGTTATAAACCAGGAAACTTGAGGCCAGACCAAACTTACATTTCCCGACATTATAATCCTTTTGAATTCCTCCATCAGTAACATGGGCTAATTCATCCTTCCTGGGGAGAGCAGGACTCCAAAGACCAATCATAAATGCCATTCCACCTGGGAAGGGGGAAGGTGGAGTGTGCCGGCAGAGATGAAGAGCCACCCAGGATGCCGCCTCTTCTGCCCTTCCCAAGGCTACCCCCACGGTTCCTGCTCATGGGGGCTGGACCACATATCAGACACTTAGGTGAATGCTGTGTTCATATTATAAAGTGCACACAGACTCCTAGAAGCCAGGTACTATTATTATTTCCAAGTTACACGTGAAAAGACCAAACCTTAAACAATTTGCATAAGGTCCCAGAGCTATCAAGGGACTCCAACCTGGGTTGACTCATACTCCTAATTCCTATGGCTAGTTCCATACGCATGCAAGAGGGGGTAAGTTAGGCCTCAAAGTGGGGAGCACAAGCACAGGGCCCAAGCAACAGGTGAGAGGGGTGCTGTGCTTCGCGGGTGCTCGGATGGAGGGGGTCAAACGTTCCATTTCAAAGAAGACCTAGCATATGACCTATCAAGCAAGTCCTTGCTAGCAACGCACCTTTGTTATTCACAAATGGCCAAGTGTAACCTGAAATGAAATGAACCCACTGGCCCGATGCGCAGGAACCCCACAGAGTCACTTGGATTCAGCCCGCGGACAGCAGCTCGCTGGACGGGTTAAAACTGAGGCAGGATGTGGCTCAGTGGTGGAGTACCTCTGACACGAGGCAGCTGAAAGGCTCCCAGACCAGCTCCCCTAAATGACCCTCCTTGTTTATCAGGGCTCAGTCCGACTTTCCCTCGCATCATCACAGGGGCCACTCAGAAGAAAGGTCTGGAAGGCTTTCCCTCGGACCTGGACGTTCCCCTGCTTGAGCGGCCTGAGTGTCCAGTGACTGCACGTGGCACCTCTGACTTCACAGCTGGTGGAGACAGCCTGGCACCTCTGGAGGCCACCTCAGGAGCTCATCGCCCCCAGTGGTATACTCGGTCACTGCCCTTGGTCAGCCACCATCCGTGTGGCCAGGAGAGCCCCTCCAACTCCCACAATGCCTTGTTTCTGTAAAGGAAACAACACCACCACCCAAGTTCACCAAGCCTATGCGCCAGCACCAAGTTAAAGCCCCCAGACACAGGGCGCCTGGCGTGGCAGATTTCTACAGAAAGCCAAGTCCTACCAGCATGGCATCTTCAGGACCTGCCAGCACCAAGCAGCCCATGTCTATTCTCACAGAGCTTGTGACCCCAAAAACAAAACAAAACAAAAACCAACTCCTTTTTCCTTAACGGCACGCTGTGATTCCTGTGAGGGGGATCCTGAGATACCGTGGGAAGTACCACTAGGGCTGGCGGGGCTTCCTGGAGGAAGTGACACAACCCAAGACTTGAACAGCAGCAGGTGGCCAAGAGAGCGAACGGTCCATGTAAGTCCAGAGGCCTAGAAGGACCCCACAATTGGCAGTTGGAGGCCATTAAAGAAGGTCAGGAGTGCGGGTGGAAGTGAGAGAACCGAGGCCCCTAGGAAGCAGGGCTGGGGAGAGGGAAGCACAGGAGGGGATGAGGAGGGACAGGAACTCTCAACTCCAGCCTGAAGGGACACCTCCCAAGGCCTGGAGACAGGGAGGTGACACAGCTGCATACCTTTTTTTTTTAAAAAAGAGAACATCTAAATGCAGCACGGGGAAACTAACAAGGAGACAGGGTAGATGCAGGAGCGCTCTCCACAAATGAGGACACCAGGTGAGAGAAAAGGAGCCAGGTACTTAGGGAGTAACCTCAAGAGGATGTAGGTGGGTGAGAGCCACAGCAAAACATGCATGTTCAGAAGCCGGGTGGGGCTGGTGCAGCTCAGGGGCAGAGTGCAGGCCTAGTCTTTGTGAGGCCTGGGGTCAACGCCAGTACTAGAAAAACAAAAACCCCAAAACAACTGGGTGGAGGTGGTACCATTCACTGAATCAGACTGGTAAAAAAGAAAAGATGGAAGAGGAAAAAAAAAAAAGGAAAGGAGCAGAGGAGGACTAGAATAGAGAGATGATGAAACAGTCGACAGTGAGGCCCCTGCACAGCTGGACAGAGATGGTTCCTGGCTGCACATCTGCACGGGCATCCTCTGTTACTTAGGGCATCATGGTAGCAAAATCCACCCAATGAAAGCACGAGGCAGCAAGCATCATGGCAGTCAGAGCCACGGAGGGAACACAACTGTCCAGGGTAAGGACAGAACCAAGAGGAAAGCAGGCCACGGACAGAGCCATGGGGAAGGCCAGAACTGAATGCTCGAGAAGGAAGGTAACCGAGTGATCGTCAATGATACCACAAGACGTTACTGAAAAAGAAAGGAAAATGAAGAAGAGCACAAACCATGGAGGAAATAAACAGCCAGACACAAGAGAGGCAGCAGGAGTTAAGGCTGTGCCTGGAGCAGAGAGCAGAGGGCTCAGAGGAGGATGCGGATGACAGATGCCCCTGGATTTTGGGAAGGGGAAGCTGCAGGACCCCTGGTGGGCCTGGTGCAGTGGTAGCAGTGGGTTGAGGAATGAATAGGCGGTGAAAAACAGAAGAGGGTCTCCAAGGAAGGGTCGCTCTGTGTCTGTCGTTCAGGCTGAGCAGCTGAAACCTGGCTGCCCACCTTCCCAGCAGCCACCTGGGCTAAGGCATCTCACCTCTTACCTTCTTAATTTCCTGTCTGTAAGACGGGGATGATAAAAGAAATTTACCTCTTAGGGTTGACTGGGGGATGCCATACATACAGGGCTTAGAACTGGGCCACAGCATATACCAGCCCTTATTACGATCAGAAAAAGGGATATGAAAATTTCCCCAGTTGTCTGGTAAACTCCAAATGCTCTATAGAATCACCAGCGTTCCCTCTTCACAGTTCATAGGTAAAACTCAAGGTTGCAGCAATCGACTCTCAGGCCTGGGATTCTGGTCAGTGGGCTGGTGTGGTTAGAGCTGGGTGGTGACAGGGTCAAGAGGCCGTTTTCCAACGTGCCTACCAGGAAGCAGGGAAAGTCCTTAAGAGGGAGGGTCATGCAGCACTAGAGAGATGACTGGAGGTGCTGCTCTGGTTCCTGATGACCTCTCAGTCAGTTCCAGGCAGCCGTGAAGCCTGGTGACAACTCCACTTTCAGAGAGCCCCAAACCTTCCTCTGTGTCTCTCTTTTTGTTTAAACCAGTTAGGGCTCTTTTCAGGCAACAAAACTTCCTCTGTCAGTCTGTCTTAGTCCACTCTGTGCTGCTATGAGAATCCCTGACATTGGTGGCTGGAGAATCCAAACAGCACAGCTCCCGTGTCTGGCAAGGGTCCCCTGGCTGGGTCACAACACAATAGAGGGAATCACAAAGCAGCTGGTGTGATTGGGTCTTATGGAAAGAGAGGAGTAAGACTGGGGAGGGGTCAGGTGCCCTGCTTTATAGCCACTCGCTCTGGAGAGAACTGACCCAGTCCCGACAGACCAGCACTATGCCTTCCCAGGGTGGGGCCCATGGTCTCCTCACCCCTGATCAGCCCACCTCCTAAAGATTCATCACCTCTCAAAACTGCCACGCTGGGGACCAAGCTTCCAGCCTATACACCTTTGGGAGACAAACCACATCCAAACCACAGCAGAGTCTACAAAAGGACTCTCACGGGGGCCAACACACCACTGAATGTTAAGCCAGGTCTCAACTCCACAGATGCTAAAATGTGTGATTACAATTTTATGAAATAAGTCAATATGTTACATATGGGCTAGCTAGACAGGAAAAAATTCAACTATAGATCTTTTCATAAAATCATAACTACTCAAAGTCAAGAGTCAACCTGTCTTGCTGGAGATGAGCCTGCAAACTCAGTGGGGAACGGTAGTTTGAAATATCCCTGGAGCTTTCCAGTAATACCTTTCACTTTGATATCCCTACCACCAGGGGTCAGTACCCCCCACCAGAGCCGGTGAACTGCAGGCCGACTCAGTTGGGCCTCAGGGAGGGGCACTCCCAAAGCTGTGACGGGGATCATTCGGTACCCCACTCCTCTGCCTTCCGCCAGAAAAGCAGCTCTCCCTGGAATGAGGCAGAGCATTTCTCAACCTTTTCTTCATTATCCTCCCTGAGCGCCTCATACATTTTCCCCCACCTATTCTACTCCATGAAGTTTTAATTCCACACCCACACGGCATCTGCTCATGTACTGTGGCTCTCGGAAGGGCCAGAGACCCCTGATGTGTCTAAGGTGTCTCGTTCCCATCAAGAAACACCCCTCGCTTACTCCGGCTGCCATCCCCCCAGGTGGGGATGAATGAATTAGGAATGAACACCATTTTTTGTTGTTGTTTGTTCCTTTATATAGATGGTTGGTTTTGGGGGGGGGCTATTTTCAAGCTGGAAGAAAGAGGTTACAAAGTGGCAGCCCCTTGTTTTGCAGAGAAAACCCATGATAACAATCACAATAAAACAAATCCTCAAGAGACTTTATGGGTTGTCCAAGGAAATAGGACCACTTCACTACACAAGTGAGCCTGAACCCCGGGATTCCTGACTGGAACATACCACTCTGCCTCCTGCATAAAGTGGCCCCTATTCTCCCTATTTTTTTTTAACACTGTGGACAAGTTGAGCACCCTTGCTATACAGCAAGTGAGGGTGGAGATGGGTCTGGAAAGAAAATTCTACTTTGGACAACGCTTTGCAGGAGGAGAACGGTGAGGACAGAATGAGCAGACTGGGGAAGTCAGTGGCAGATGAGGAGGGACGCCAACGGGCAAGACACCTCGGCTCCAGAGCTGTTAAAACCAAGGCAGCCAGTTACCATAAACCTGAAAGGGCCGCAGCTCCTCCAACAGCCAGATGACAGGAGGGAAGCCAGGAATGGACCCAGGAGCCCAGAGGCGGCTGCGGAATTCGAGAAGAGTGCTGGAGTAGGCTTATTAATTGGGAATCAGACGTCTGCATGATGTTCTACTGCCAAAGCACTCGGGGGCTGTGATCCAGTGCTTGCAAAGTGCTTTGTGTTTGGTCCTGGCCAGTAAATAAGTTCGATACAGTTAATATTGAGAAGCACAGACAAGATGTGACTGGCATCACAATTAAACAACTCAAAAAGAAGACCCATAAAGTGATTGCCATGGGCAAGGCACTGCCTTCATCACTTTTCATATACAGAATTACCTAATTCTCCCAATGCCCCACAAGGCATTGAGGACATCATATCAGGGGATCCCAGAAATACTGCCAAGCACCTGCTGCATGCCAGCCTGAACAGCAGGCACTGGAAGAGTAAATGATATCTGGGAAGTGGAGGGTGGCCTCAGGCAGGAGGTGAGTTCTTGGTCAAGCCTTGAAACCCTGGTAAGACTGAAAGTGCAGAAAGAGTGACACCCTATGGCCCAGACAGTGAGGGCCACGTGGAGCATGGCTTTGGCACACTATGCCTAAGGGCCAAGTCTGGCCTGCTGTGGTAAATGAAGTTCTACTGGAGCACAGCCCTGCCCACCGCGCTCAGCCTTGGGCTGCTTTCTGCCTTCTAGCTGCAAAGGCAAGCCAAGGAGTTACGACCAGGATGGAGACCACATCACCCTCAAGGCTCAAATATTCACTCACAGGCCCTTTGTGGAGCCACTGACACTGGACCTTGAGCCTTGGCCTGCAAAGAGACATCTGTCACCAGCCCCAGCAGTATCATCTGGGACTTGGCATAAATGCAGTCTCAGGTCCCATCCAGACCTGGAGAATTGGAATCTGCTTTTTTAAAAAGAAAATCTCTGACAATTCTTCATAGAAAAGAAACTGAGAAAGTCTGTGTTGGACCCATGTACAGATGGAAAGTGGTGGATTTTTACTGAATAGAAGACAAGCCATTAAACCCATACTCCACAAATGTCCCTCCGTCTCATAACAGTGTGATGGTCAGAGAGTTGACAGGGGATGAGGCAGCTCATGTCAGAACCCAGGCAAAAGATAGCCAAACTACGCAGGACAGTCCCACTATGCTCCAGCCTTTTCTTACTTCCCAACTTCACTAGTGCCTCCAAAAGTACTTCTAATAACTAGAATATGAGTCATAACTTTTTAGGAAATGGAAAAATACATGGTAACAAGACTATCAGTAGTCATGTGCTTCCATGTATGACAAATGTATCGCAAAATCATGCCTACAGAAGCCAATGCGTAAATTAAGACAGTAACCAGATAACAAGTAAGTGCATAGAAGAACCAAGGATCTGTTCAACAGCTACCTAGTGTGCAGGCTGCCTTCACGTCAGTTGTCTTAAGCTGCGAATACAGCTCAGTGTAGAGCGATTGCCTAGTATGCATGAGGCCCTGGGTTCCATCCCCAGCCCCATTCACCAACAGCAAAAAAAGAGGTAATATCTTACTGTTAGAACTTCCTCCTCCCTCAAATGTGTGATTGTGCTTGATATTCGGTTTTTTTGAAATATGGATGAATAAGTAATTTGAAGTTTCAAAGAAACAAAGCAGTGTTCTGGACAACCACGCCAACATCATTCTCTCCTCCAGCTCGGCCGACAGCTTCCAAGTAATTGTTTAACATTCTGCCTCCTTAAAAATCTAGAAAAGTTTGACAGGGTTATTTGTGGGATTCAGTATGCTTTAAAGTAATGACGACAATTCAGATAAAAATAGATGGGTGAAAAGGGGACATTCCCTTTCTTAGATGCCAAGATTTAATACTTTAATTACACTAGCAGAAACAATGCAAAGAAGACTGTACATCTGCTTTGAGAAAGGTAACATAATTCAATGAATAAATCTCAAGGAACCCCACCACCACCAATCTGCCTTGAGAAGGGTCATCAATAAAAGCCTTAAAAAGTCTATGAATTTGGTACAATGGTTAATGGCACTTAATAATTGTAACTAACATCTACAAAGTGCTTACTATGAACTTACGCTGTACTAAATACCACAATACAGATGGTCTCATTTAATCCTCAAAACACCTTGACATGAGCCCCATTTTAGAAATGAGGAAACTAAGGCACAGAGAGGTTAGGTAACTTGCCCAAGGTCACACAGTCAAATAAGAGGGGGAGGTGAGATTCTACCAGGGGCCTGAGTTCTTAAATACGTTAAGATTCCTCTCTAATGGAGACTGCTTTCCAAGCTTCTCGTGCCTCCACGTTAATCTGAAAAATTTTAAATGCAATAGATTCTCATTGTTACTAATATCAGAGACAAAGAAAATCTCTACGATTTAGACATTCAAAGTCTTAATGGGAGAGCACACCATACAGCCCTGTGGACAGTGGCCAAAATGGGCCCTGCAATACAATAACAGGGAGGAAAAGTGACATGCAATCGGACTGACACTAGCTTATCTTTCAGTAGGATGAAATACAAATCAAGTGCAGTAAAATTCCGAAACATATTATTTGTTAATAATAAACATGGAGGAAGACTTTCAATGAAAATCACTATGGACGCATTATCTTCTAGCCAACATGTTTGTGAGATGCTGCAGTGAATCTACAACAGGCACCGGCCTAATGCTACCGGGTTAGCACTCCCGAGCTGGCCGTGCATGCTTATTTAAGTAATTGCCTGACTAAATGAACAGGGGTATTAAAGTAAAGTTGGCACAAGGGACAGCATCCACATGGCACATTCTTTGTTTCCGGAGCTTTATTCTATCCATGCTCCTGGAGAAAAGAGAAGTCACTAAATAAATAATGGAAATACACGAGGTAGCGTCCTCGCATTGTCAAGCATCTTATATAAAGTTCCTTTTCAACTTTGAGCTCCTCGGATCCCATTTTAAATATTAATGTTGCCAAGGAGCAAGTTCATCCCTTCCAATGTTAACAGCCTCAAAATAAGATCCAGGCTATTTACCTGTAAGAAGATACAAGAAGAAAATAGGGCAGGAAGAAGAAAAGCCGAGGGAGAGGAGCGGCGACAGCATGACAGAGCGCGCGAGGGTCGCCCGAACTCCGCCGGGTTTCCCGGTTTAACTTTGCCCATCCGAGCCGGAGCCGACACGCCCTGCCGGGAGCAGGCGCCGGGTCCCGCCGGCCCGCGCCCCGCGCCCCACGCCGGTGCCCCCGCGCGCGGGGCCGTGCGGGCGGCCGGGCTGCATGACACCTTGCTCGCGCTCGGCTGGGCGGAGGACAAAAGGGCCGCCCCGGGGCGCCGGCGGCCGCTCCCGCGGAGCAGGGCTGCGACCCCCGCGGCGCGGGCCGCCCGGCCGCCCACGACCCGCCGCTCCGGGGCCGAGGCCGGGGGCCGCGGGGCGGCGGCGGGCGCGCACTCACCTTCTTCCTCGAACTCCAGCTTCTCCAGCATGCCGGCTTCCGCGGGTCCCGGGGCCGCCGCCAGCGCCGCCTGAGGGGGAGGAGGAGGACAGCGATCAGCATGGGCCGCGGCGCTCGTCCCCGGCCGGCGGGCTCGCGGCCGGCCGAGCGCTCGGGCCTCGCTCCGCCGCGCCGGGGGCGGGGCCTGCGGGCCGGGGCGGGGCGGGCGCGGGCCCCCGCCCGAGGCGCAGGTGGGCCGCCCCGCGCGCGGCGCCCGCTCCCCCCCGCCGTTGGTACGGCCCGCGGGAGGAAGCGTGGGAAGGGGAGCCGCGCCGCGCCGCGCCGAGCGGGCGCGCCCTGCGCGCTGCGCCCTCCGCCCTCCGCGGGAGAGGCCGCGCCGAGTCTCCGCCCCGCGCCGCCCCGCGCTCCCCTGCCCCCGCGCCGCGGCCCGCGCGCCGGCAGGTGAAACCTGTGCAGGTGTGGGCCCGGCCGACCCGGGGGCGGGGCGACAGCGGGACCGCAGGAGGGGATGGGCCGCACCCCGCCGCCCGGTTTCTTGCTTTCCTTTTCATCTTTGAAATTTTAGATGTGACTGCCCATCCCCGGCCCCCTTAAAAGGAAACTCTCCCGTGGTTACCCGTATTGTAGATGCCCTTTGCTGCTATGGGACTCCCCTTCCCCCTCAGCCACAGGAACTCTTGATTTGCTTCCTCTCTTCACGCCCATTCTGTTCTGTTTTGGGCAGCTGCTGCCAGAAGTTCACACAATCTAAATCTGGCCCTGGCCACTTCTGGATCTGGGTATCTGAGCCTCTCCTATCGCCAGCTCAGGTTGGCAGGTGGCGGGGCTGGCTGCTGCCTGCCGCCCGGAGAAGCAGCACAGGCCGGCAGGGGCCTGAGCTTCTCCTGCCTAACAGCCAACGTCTGATCCATCGACTGAGGCCTTAGCCCGCTGCAGAATGCAAGGGCCCTACTAAGGATATCTGCCCCTTTGCGCTTGATTAGGGGCGCAAAGGACCCCAACCTCTTTTTTTTTTTTTTAATTTTTTGTAGATGGACACAATGTCTTTATTTTATTGCTCTGTATATGGTGCTGAGGATCGAACCCAGGGCATGCGAGGCAAGCACTTTACCGCTGAGCTACAATCCCAGCCCGACCCCAACCTCTTGGAAGGAACCTTTCCTGTCATTCTTGCAAGCCTAGCCCGAAGCAGGAAGTACTGACACCTCTGAGGCCGTTCTTGTTTTGTCAAGTCAGTTGGGCCAATCCTTAAGCCCTAAACTTCCTCTTTAAAAAAAGTTTTTTTAAAGGAAGGGGGGAGAGGAAGATAAAACAAATTTTGTAAGATGGTGTGTGGTAAAAATGTACAGCTTATGTCGCATTTCACACCAAAAGAATGCTTTCCCGAGCAAGGCAAGGATATATGCTTGCATTAATCTTATTGAACCTAGTGCTGAAAGCTCTACACTGCAATAACACAAGAAAAAGAAAAAAAAAAGGCATACAGATTGGAAAGAAATAAAGAAAACCAGGCAAATACCATTGTCATCTACATAGAAAATCCCAAGGATCCCTAGCACTAGTGAGTTTAGCAAGGTCATAGGAAACTACTAGATCAAAGGCATGAAAATAATTTACATTTCTGTATACTAACAATGAACTTGTGGAGGCTGATATAAAAATACTGTTTGTAATCTCTGTAAAGAAAATGAATAATCAGGTATAAATTTAAGGAACTACCATGTATAGGATCTGCATGCTGGAAAGTACAAAATGGGCATGAAATGCAAGGACTGATCAAGGGAGAGTCCTCCCATTACCATGAATTGGGGTGTTGGAAGACCCACCATAAATATGCCGGTTATCTTTTGGTTTAATGCAATTCCTTTCGAAATCCCAAGCAAGTTTTTTGGTAGATATAGACAGCCTTATTCTAAAATTTATGTGGAAAGGCACAAGTTCTAGAATACCTAAAACAACCTTGAAAATTTAGAACAAAGTGGGAAGGAGTCACTCTATCCAATATGAAAGCTTAGTGTACAGCTGTAATAATCAAGACTGTGATGCTGGTTGAGAAACAGATGCAATGATCAACAGAGACCCTGGAGATGGACCTGTGCAAATGTTCTAAGCCAACGTTTAGTGAAGGTGCAAAAGCCACGGTGTGGGGGCAACTAGAAATCAAAAGGCACAAGAGTAAACCTCAGCTTCGGCCTCATACCTTTACAAAATTAGCTCAAACTGGATCATGGACGTTAAGTTGTAAAACTGTGAAACTTTTAGGAAGAAGAAATGGAAAATTGTTGGGACCTAAAATTGGGGAAAGTGTTAGACTTGACACCAAAAACACTTCCCATAAAAGGAAAAAAAGAAAACCTGATAAGTTCAATCTCACTAAAATTAAAAACTTCAGCTCTCAATTTAAAAAGAAATCCAGTTAGGACATAGGCAAAAGACATAAAGAGACAATTCACCAAAAAAGATATACACATGGCCAATAAGTACATAAGATGTTCGGCACCATTAGCTGTCAGGGAAATGTAGATTAAAACCACAATGAAATATCACTATATACCCATTACAATGGCTAAACCAAAAATATTAATGTCACTGAATGCTGGTGAGGATGCAGAGAAACAATCACTTCTTCTTTGCTGGTGGAATAAAAGACAGAACTGGTACTCTGGGAAATAATTTGGCAGTTTCTTATAAAACCAAACATACAACTACCAAATGACACATCAGTTGCTCTTGGGCATTTATCCCAGGAAATGAAAACTTATGTTTACACAAAAAGCTAATACATGACCGCTCATAGCAGCATCATTTGTAATAGCCCCAGCTGGACATAACAGATGCCATTCAATGGGAAGTGGTTAAAAATGGTCTTGCATCTATGCCACAGAATATTACTCAGCAATTAAAAGAATGAACTATTGATACATACAGAAACTTGGAGACAGCTTCAGGGAATTATGTTGAGTCAAAAAAGCCAATCCTCAGTGGGCACACACTGTAGATTCCACTTACATTAAACTGTTTTGGTTTTTTTTTTTTTTTTTCCCCCCGTTTGTTGTTTGTCTTTGCAGTAATGGGAATTGAACCCAGGGCCTTATGCAAGCCAGGCAAGTGCTCTACCACTGAGTTAAGTCCCAAGTCCTACCTTACACTCTGAAATGACAAAATTGATAAAATGGAGTCCTGATCAGTGGATGCCAGGGGTCAGGGGTCTGGGGTGGACAGAGATGCCTGTGGCTACAAAAGGGCAACATGAGGGGCCCTTGTGGTGATGAGCTTGTTCTGTAGCCTGACTATCAATGTCCTGTTTGTCATGTCATACTATATGTTCCCCCCATGAGCCAAGCCAAGCCAATTTAACTGCATGGGAAAAAATGAAAATTTGGATTTTTTCAAAAAAAAATATTTATTGGAAAAACAACTCACTCACACTTGAAGTATACAGTTCAATGCTTTTCAGTGTATTTTGAGTTGAATAAGTTTACAGCAAATTCATCATCCCAAAGAGAGAACTCGTATCCAATATCAGCCACTTCCCACTACCTGCTGCACCCCCACACCCCTCTGTAGGTAAATGCTAATCTACTTTCTGCCTCTTTTAATTTCCCTATTATGGACATTTCATACACGTGGAATCATATAATACATGGTCTGTTGTGACTGGCTTTTAAAAAAAATACTTTCAAGGTCCATCCATGTTGTAACGTGTACCAGCTCTTCCCCTGATTGCTGAGTGACCTTTCATTGTGCGGTCAGGCCAGTTTTGGTTTTCCACTCATCAGTTGATGGGTGGTCGGGTGGTTTCCACTTTTTGGCTATTACGAATAATGCTACTATGAACATCCTTTTACAAGTGTTTGTGTGGGTGTGTTTTCGTTATTCTCGGTACAGACCCAGGAGTGGAATTGTATTGGTAACTCTATGTTTCACATTTTAAGCAACTTCCAATCTGTTTTCTGCGGTGGCTGCACCATTTTACATTCTTGCCAGCCACATATGAAGATTCCAGTTTTTCCTGTACTGTATTGTTTTATAAGATGTTGCCGTGGGGGCGGGGAACTCAGTAAAGGCACACAGGATCCCCTCTGTATGATATTTCACAACTGTGTGTAAATATACTGTTATCTCAATTATATTTTTCACCTCAGAATAAAAAGATTTTTAAAAAGTTTATGTGGTCAATCATCCTAATTTGAAAGTTTACATTTTTGTTCCTCACAGTAATTTTAGTATGTGTGTATATATATATATATTTATTTATTTATTTTAAAAGTCCCTCGCTGGCGTTCAACAATGAGTAGCGCTCTGGACTTCACCTGTCATCCTGACGAGCTCTTTTCTGAGAGGCAGAAATGGGCAGTAAACACGAGGGTGTGCTCCCTTCAAAAGTGGTCCTGGGTTTGGAGGACCTACACTAGAAGTTGAACAGAGATTGACTGGGTAGGTGTTTTATGCTGCTTCACGTAGTAATGGGAATGCAGAGCCACCTGAAATAAGCGTGGACGCGAGATGCTGGTGAAGCTGAATTTATTTCCACAGGTCTTCACTTAGCAACACATCTTACATCTTCTTTCTTGGACAGAAAGTCACAGAACACTAGGGAGAGAGGGATGGAGCAGCTTTCTGTGACCATGCTCAGTTGATTTCCGGAACTTGAGGGCTTTCAAGGCTTTTTAGGCATAAACATACACAGGGTCCAGACAGCCAGAGTTGCTGGCCCGAATGATTTAAATAGGTGGTCTTTGGTTGCCCTTTTATGGTGATGTTTTCTTAAAGTCTCACCGGACTTGTGCCAGACTTAATTTTAGCTATTCCTGGGAGGCGGGGAAGCCAGGGGATGGGAAGGGCTGGGCAGTGCCTGCAGGCGGAGAGGGGTTTGTGTTTATGACACCAGCTCATCTCTCAATCCTTCATGCCAGGCACAGTTGATGCAGCAAAATCTGACAGTGGCCCCCTCCCGGTGCCCCAGTCTGGGCCAGTTTCCCCAGGGACAGATGGATGGCCCGACCACGCAGAGAGGCACAGTGTCTCCCTAGCTGCGCCTGGTGCAGAGTCACCTTAGGGGAACTTTCCACCTGTGTGCCATTGGCCTCCACAGCCAGTCTGGGGCTCTAGCAGTGGAAATGGAATGCTCTGAGTCGGACTTCACGGAAAGCATATCTGCAGAAAATAGAGCCTTTACAAGTGTGGCATTTTAGTTGGTGAAAAACGCTAAATTATTAAAGATTGTCTTATATAATTGTACCTAGGTGCAGCAAAATACAGTGTTTTGAACGACAAGTAGAAGTGAAAACTTCAGCCTGAAAGCTTTATCATTAAATGACTGCCAAAAAAGCACTCTGTAATGCACCGAGGTCGGATGTGAGTTTGGTCTGCCTCAAAAAAAAAAAAGAAAAAGAAAAATCTGAAATAGCTACTGTAAGAAATAAATAAATCAGCCTTAAAGACTAGATAAGTAGCTCCTGAATAATTTAGTGCACAGAACCGAAGCCTCTGTGGCTGCCGGCCATCTCCCTTGAGCTCCAC
The DNA here is from genome assembly GCA_004024805.1 of Geosciurus inauris. Lineage (NCBI taxonomy): Eukaryota > Metazoa > Chordata > Mammalia > Rodentia > Sciuridae > Geosciurus > Geosciurus inauris. The sequence goes on from PVHX01023000.1 coordinate 16,480, forward strand.
TGTGCACTGCCAGGATGTCTTCCTTGGGGTCAAGCATGACCGGAAACCCTGGTGCCTGGATGGAGCTTCAGGAGCATCCTGTGCTCACTCCTGCCGTGTTCTCTGGACAGCTGTGACGTGCTCCGATGTTACAGCTCCCGTTTCAGTGCCAGCTTGGAAGATTCCCACCCCTGTGTCCTCTCATTTTATCATCTTAGTCCACTCTGAGTCTCCACCCACTCAGCTCCTAGCTGGGCTTCCAGGACCTAGACGGCCTCATCCCTCCAGCCTCCCTGTTCCTAGTGCGTTGCCCTGCAGCCAGAGTAACCTTGTAAAAATGTAGACTTGTTCTTACTAACTCCCTCTTTTGGATCCATTCAGCAACTCTGAGGAACATGGAGGGTGTTTGGGGGGAACTCCTCAGCTCCCAGCAGAGTTCTGATCACTTTATTTCCACACCTTTGCCTCTGTGGACCTTACACTTGATAACTGCATCCCGCTGCTGAAAGGTTTTGGATCTAACCACCCCTCCGCCATCACTTGGCTCAGTCCCACCCATTCCTTTAAGATTTAGCTCAGTCTTCACCAGGAGAAGACTTTTCTGATTTATCTCCCTTCCCTTCCCTCCCCTCCCTGCTTTCCTCCTTGACCTCTTTTCACAGCTTGTGTGGCCAATTGCTTCTCTTAACCCACACACTTCTATACAGCACTAAACGCTCTGGGTTGAGATTTATTACTTTTCCATTTCCTCTAAATCCTATAAGCTCTTCGAAGAGGAAGAGTGACACTTCCATCTTCTTTGTATGGCCTGGGTCTGGCACACAGTAGGCATTCAAATGCCTTTGAGTGAAGAGAAGTGTTCATCATTAGTAAACAGATCAAAGCTTGGTGGGTAAACAGCTGATTTTTAATACCGTAATGGCTTTTATCCAATTTACCGGAGCTTCCCTTGGACCTCTTTCCTATTTAGAAATGATTACAGTCACTTTCCCTTGAGTGTCAGAATTGACATTTTGAAGGAAAAAAGTGACTGTGCTGAGAAATAATCACAGCAAACATTTTTCTTTTATAGACTGTATCCAAGGACTCAGGGTCCTGACAGCACTTCACATCCTCGTTGGCTGTTGGCTGAGACTTGAACCTGCTCCTGTCCCCACCAAACAACTTTAGATTTTGTTAAGTGAAAATAATTGGTTGTAAAAAGTGATGCAGACTGGGAACGTGGTTCAGTGGTAGAGTGCTTGCCTGGCACGCATGAGGCCCTGGGTTTGATTCCCAGCACCAAAAAAACAAAAACAAAAACAAAACAAACAAAAAAAGTGATACAGAAATTTGATAAAAACTCAAAACTTGACATACTCTGCACCATAACTATTCATTTTTCTGGTTGATTTGAGTTAATATGTTTGGGGAAAAGGTTTCATTCATTTCAGTACTTTCCCAAATAACAACTTCAGATGAAATAAAGTATCTCCTCTCTAACATTTGCTATGATTTCCTTTGAAGGGCATTTATCTTCGAGTATCTTTTTAGGGAGAAGGACAACCAATTTCTACATTTCCAGTCAGCTGAAAATCTGCTTCAAAGGAATGTTATTAACTAAGAACTGAAGAAATTGATTAACCTGAAAAGTCCTTTTTACCTAGATTCTTTATGTTAGATTATCTGCTAACTTCCAGAAAGGTTGACATGGTTAAGCTTTTGAAGACAGCCCTTCTGGAAATATTTATTGAATATCTGTTACATGCAAAGAATCGTGGTTGTTGGTTAATAAAATATCTGTCAGGAGAACATGATCTGGCCTGACCAGAAACTGGCAGAGAAGAAGTGACGCAGGAGCCCCACACCCCTAGGATCAGCAGGATCAGCTCCAAATTCCAGTCCTGAGAAGCTCTCTACTCAGGGTCTGAAATACGTATGTCCCTCATCTTTCACCAGCAAAAAATCCCAATTTGATTTTGTGTTTTGTTAATCAAAATAATTTAGTTTTAACTTTGTGTTGAACATGGCTTTCGGGGAGCTAAATACTTACATTCTTTGGGGTTGACAACTCTTACTATGGTCTCATATTACTTTGCAAATAAAAAGGTTAAGTATGGCTTATCAAGTTCAATTTCCTTTTGACTCTTAATGCATCCAAGTCATAAGCTTTGAAATGGGTCATGGGCATATTATAAAGCAATGCACAGAGCAGTTACGACTTCACAGGAATGTCTCTCTCCACTGATCTCTCCCCCTACAACTGGCTCATTCATTAACCCTTCCCGGGACAGACCATCGATAATAGTCTGTTTTTAATCATTTTATTTAGGGAAGCTTTGGCCATAATCTGGTGAAAAGTTAAAAAAAGTTGAATACTTCAATTTCTGCTCTGTTCTGTTCCACAGACAGTGAATATCCAAGCTGAAAGGAAAGGGACCGGTTGAAGCCTCCACAGCACCTTGTATGCTCCAGGACCGCTCTGATCTTTACTTATGCTTGACAGTGTTACCTAGCTACTTAGGGTGGGACAGGGTGACCTGGGACACAGAGCCAGCTAAATGCAGACAGAACACCTGCATCCCTCAAAATGTACACTTAAAAAATTTTTTTTGAATTTTTTTTTAGTCGTGGATGGACACAATACCTTTATTTTATTTATTTTTATGTGGTGCTGAGAATTGAACCCAGTGTCTCACGCATGTGAGGCAAGCGCTCTACCGCTGAACTACAACTCCAGTCCTAAAAATGCACCTCTTTTAAGAACAACTTTTAGGGCTGGGATTGTAGCTCAGCGGTAGAGCGCTTGCCTCGCATGCGTGAAGCCCTGGGTTCGATCCTCAGCACCACATACAAGGCAATAAAATAAAGACATTGTGTCCATCTACAATTAAAAAAATTATATTAAAAATAAAAAAGAACAACTTTTAGTGTGTCTTTTTCATTGTGGTATAATTTACCTGTGGTCAACTGCATTCATTTCAAGGATGCATTAACATGAAATCACCACTAAAATCAAGACATAAAACACTTCAAGCACCCCAAACTTTCCTCAAGCCTGTTTCTGCTTCATTCTTTCTTCCTCTTGAGTTCCCAGGCAATTGGTGATCTACATTTCATCAATATGTCACTATAAATATTTTCTAGAATTTTATGTACATGGAATTATACAGTACGTAACCTTCTGCACCTGGATCATTTCCTTAGCATAATGGTCTTGAGATTCATTCACATCATTGAGTGTATCACTGGATTGCTCATTTTTATTGCGAAGCGGCATTTTAGTGTGCAGACGGGCCATGCTTTGTTCATTTGCCTGTGGATGGACATGCGTAATGTTTCCGACGTTTGACCATCGTGAATAAAGCTGGGAACAGTCACAGTCATGCTTTGCAAGGACACACTTGCGTTTCTCTTGGTTAACTACCAAGGAGTAGAGTGATCTGGGCATTTGGTCAATGCATGTTCACCACAAGAAATGGCCAGTTTTGCAGACTGGCTGTACCAGTTCACATTTCCACCTGCAACACAGGAGAATTCTAGTCGCTTCATAGCCTCATCAGCTCTCGGTATGGTCTTTTAACCTTTTTTGTTGTTGTTATTTTAGTCATTATAGTAGATGTGTAGTGCTTTCTCATTGTGGTTTGAATTTCCATTTCCTTAAAGACCAATGATATATATTTTTATCATTATTTTAATTGTACTCATTTATGGGGCACAGGTGATAATTTGATACATGCATACAATGTATAATGATCAAATCAGGGTAGTTAATATTTCCATTTCCTTAAATATTAAAAATTTTAATTAATATTTGACAATTGTATTTATATTTTGGGGAATGAATGGATAAAGAAAATGTGGTGTATATTACAATACAATATTATTCAGCTGTGAGAAAGAATGAGATTCTGTCTTCTGCAGCAAAATGAATGGAACTGGAGGACATTAGATTAAGTGAAATAAGTCAGACACAGAAAGACAAATTCCACGTGTTCTCTCTCATAGGTGGAGGCTTAAAAAGTCAATGGGAATGGACAATAGTGATTTCCAGAGGCTGAGAGGGGTAGTGGGGAGAGGGGATGGAAGGAGGTTGAGTAACGGGTAACAAAATATGTGAGGTAAGTACAGCAGAGTGGGGTATTACATTTTTTATGAATAGAAGATAAGTGCTTGAAGGCTCCAAACACAAAGTAATGATAAGGAGATGAAGATGTTAATTACCCTGATTTGGTCAGTACATATTACATATATGTACTGAAACATCACTGTACCCTAATGATACCTTCTTATGAGCTTATTGGCCATTCATAGATCATCTTTTGTGAAGTGACTACTTGTGTCCACTTTTTGATTGGAGTTTTCTGTTCTTATTGAGGTGTTGAGTGTGGCAGGCAGACTCTGAGATGGCCCCCGATGGATCCCACTTCCTGGCATTCCAGTATTTGTGGGGTTTCCCCCCCTGAGCACGAGCTTGACTTAGCAACTTGCCTCGACACAGGAACACAGCACAGGTGATGGAATATCACTTCCACGATGATGCTTCTGCCCACATGAGATTGTGGCGTCTGTGTGCCAGGCCACTCCCACCAGCACTGATGAGGCACGCTGCCGTGTCGGAGAGGCCCATGTGGCAGGAGCTGAGGCCCTCAGGCCAACGGCCAGGACCTACATCCAGGAGCTTGGGAATGGGCCAATGGAGCCTTCAGGTGAGACCTGGTCCTGGCTGACTCTTGGCTGCCAGCTTCTTGGGAGATCCTGGGCAGAGACTCAGCGGAGCTGTGCCTGGAATGTGGCCTGCAGAAACTGCGATTTTAAGTATGCTTTTTATGAGTTCAAACCAGCCTCAGCAATGGGGAGGCACTAAGCAACTCAGTGAGACCTTGTCTCTAAATAAAATACAAAACAGGGTTGGGGATGTGACCCAGTGGTCAAGTGCCCCTGAGTTCAATCCACAGTACCCTAAATAAATAAATAAATAAGAATATGAATTTTAGGCCAATAAGTTTGAGTTAAAAAAAAAAAAGATACATATAGAGCTGGGGATAGTGGTATAGGCCTGTAATCCCAGTGATTTGGGAGGCTGAGCCAGGAGGATCTCAAGTTCAAGGCCAGCCTTAGCAACTTAGAAAGACCCTGCCTTAAAATAAAAAGGACTGGGGGATATAGCTCAGTGGTAGATCACCCCTGCATTCAATCCCCAGTACTAAAAACAAAACAAAACAACATGAATTTAGAGCTGGGTGTTGTGGCATGTGCCTATGGTCCCAGCTACTGGGGAGGCTGAGAAGGAACTATTGCTTGAGCTTAGGAATTTGGGGGCCAGCCTGGGGAACAGAGCAAGATCTCATCTCAAGCACAACAAAAGAAGCAAAACAAAACCAAAACATAAATATATTTAGGATGCAAATTCTCTGTCAGATATAGGTATTGTGGATATTTTCATAGCTTGCCATTTTATAGGCCTGTATTATTATTTTTTTTAGTTCTGGGGATTGAACCCAGGGCCTCATGCATACTAGGCAAGTGCTCGACCACTAAGCCACATCCCCAGCCCCCTGTGTCTTTCAAAGGGCAAAAGTTTTAAATTTTGGTGAGCACTAAGTTGTTTCGGGTCTTTTGATGGCTTATGTTTTTTGTGTCCTATCTAAGAAGTCTTTGCTCCACCCCTACCCCAAGGTTGTGAGGATTCTCTTCAATATTTTCTTCTGGAAGTTTTATACTTTGACTTTTATATCTAGGTCTACAATGCATTTTTTTTAAAGAAGTAAGTAAGCCTCTATTTCCTTGTTTTCCATATAAAGTTGACTGAGCTGTTGCTTTTTGGTGATTAGTCCAAGAGACCAAATCCCATGTCCTCATTGACTCCTCCCACTCTTCTTTGGTTTCAACGTTGGCTGGGGCCACAGCAGCAGCAGGAGCAGCAGTAGGAGCTGCAGCCACAAATGCAGATGGATCAGCCAAGAAGGCCTTGACCTTCTCAACAAGTGGGAAGGTGTACTCAGTCTCCACAGACAAAGCCAGGACCCTCTTGTACCCATTGATGATAGAATGGGGTACTGCTGCAAGAGTTGGATAACCAACCTGCAGACTAACACTAGCAACATTGCGGACACCTTCCAGGAAGCGAGAATGCAGAGTCTCCTCTGTGATGTCAAGCACTTCAGGGTTGTAGATGCTGCCATTGCCAAACACCAGCTGGCTGATCAGCCCAAAGAAGAAGGGGGATATGCTCATCATGCTCAGCAGGGCAGCTTCGCTGGCTCCCACTTTGTCTCCAGCCTTTATCAGCTGCACATCATTCAGGATTTCAATGGTGCCTCTGGAGATTTCAGTGGTAATGCCTAAAACCTGGAAGAAGGAAGTCTTCTCAGGCCCCAGACCGGTGTTCTGGGCTGGTACGGTGACTTTGTATGGTGCAATGGCACCAGCACGGGCAGCAGCTGGAAGCGTATTGGCCAGCAGCATAGCCCCGACCTCGGTGAGGTCCTCCTTGGTGAACCCAAAGCCCACGTTCCTTCTGATATGAGGCAACAGTTTCTTCAGAGCTGGGTTGTTTTCCAGATGCCCTTGAATGGCCTTGCACATTACAGTATCCTTGCCCATCAGCACCACAGCCTTCTCTTGGAGGGACATGCGGATCTGCGGCATCTGCTTGGAACCCACGTGTCTGCTCCCACAACGAAGCATTTTGGGTAGTCATCCAAAAGTTGGATGGAAGTTAAGGAAGTAGTTGGACTTCCAGGTCGCCCGGTCTTCCCTGGGCATCATGGCAGCACGTCAGGGATTGCCACACAGAGTTTAAAGACGATGTCACTCTCACGAGGATGCCTGGCAAGAGAGCTATGATACATTTTGATTTAATTTTCTATTACGATGTGTGGTGGGGCTGAGGTTCAGTTCCACAGTGAAACCCTGTTGTTTCACACTATTGAACAGACTTTACTTTCCCCATTGAATTGGCACCTTTATCTAAAATCAATTGACCATATTTGGGGATTTATTCCTGGACTCTGTTGTGTTTGCCCATCTCTATACATTCATCATGGCCACTTTCTCTTGATACTGTAGCTCCATGGTAAGTTTTGAAATAATGTGAGGAATATTTTCTTCAACTTTGTTCTTCCTTTTCAAAATTGCTTTGAGTCCTCTGAGTATTTAAGAATTAGGGGGAAAAAATCTCTACTGGAATTTTGGCTGGGATTGCATCTGATCTATAGAACAATTTGGGAAGAACTGACATCTTAACAATATTAATTCTTCCAATCCATGACCATGGTATACCTGTCTCAGCAGTCTTTTGTACTTTTCCATATAGAGGTCTTACATATCTTTCATTTAATTTATTTCCAAGTATGTTATGTTTTTGATGCTCTTCTAAATGAAATTATATTTAAGATTTCATTTCTCAGTTGCTGCTGCAACAGGCTTTATATATTAATCTTGTATCCTGTGATCTCACTGAATTAATCTGTAAGGCCTGGTGGTTCTTGTTGATTCTTTTAAGTCTATATTTTGCAGTTCCCTGATACTGTGTAATTTTACCTATACATATGTGTTTAAAATATATGTACATTCTGATTCTCACCTAAATGTATCATCTTATTTTGTTTCTTCATTCAGATACACATATAACATACACTATGTGTATTATATTTTATACATATATAATATGTAATATTATGTATTAGATATGTTATGTAAATGGACAATTGTTAGTTTATGCTCAGTTGCATCTCCTTTTTAGCAATGCCTCCTATGCATGCACACCACACTAGGTTGCAGTGGAGACTGCTGCCAATGTCCACCCCTATGTGTGCACACTGTACTGGCCTGCAGGGCCCCTCTGTGTGGGGGTTACAGTGGATTCTTTTGGTAGCCTACCTAGCATCCGTTCCCCTTCCTCTACCCTCTTTCCTGCAACAACTTGAATTTCGTGGTAGTACACACCCCTTCCAAGTTATGATGGACCTTAGAGGAGGACTCCTGGCTGGAGGGAAACAGCTCCACCTGCAGGTGTGCATGTCTCTGTCCACCTCTTTTTCTTGCCGCAGACAAGCCTGTTTCCTTGAGTGCTCCTGAGGACCAGCCTTCAGGTGGAGCCACTGCTGAGAGGGACCTTGGGTCCTGGTGACATCATAGAGCAGGAGCAGGACTGTGTCTCATCTGGCCCAGGTGCTGTCCTGCCCCTGGAGCTGGAGATACTTAGCAATAGATGTCTTCATCCTTCAAGCTAGTTCAAGGTGGAGTGATCTGTTGCCGTGCAGCCGAAATCATTTTGGGTAATATTTAGGTGTTGTATTATACTGGCTAAGCCCTTAGGAGGTCATAGTCTAATTAGGTGTAAAACCAAATTTCTGCATACATTACACTAAATGCTACAAACAATAGCATCTGCAGAGGGCACACAGGTGCTAAGGGATCTTTCCAGAAAGAGATTTCCTTTATTAGGAGACCTATTGAGACAGATTTTGAAGTGGAGGCATTGCGGATGGCGACTGGGCAGAGGAAAGGCCCTGGAGGGGAGGATGCTCACAGACAACGAGAAGACAGCGGGTCTGATCTGAGAGCAGAATTCTTGTAGAGAAGCTAACGAAGGATGTGTAGACACCACTGGGAGCTGAAGGAATGGAGTTGGATTTCATACGGTAGGATATAAATATCTTTAAGTAGTTCTTGCTAATATAAAAAGACTTCTATTTCTGCGAAGACGGGAGAGGGTTGGTCCTGGAAGAGCCTGGGGTCAGGAGGAACAGTGCAGATGTCTCCGGTCTAGAAGGAACGCAGAAACAAAGCGAGCAAGCCCGGGAGGTGTTGAAGGGATGAGGGAGCGTGGGTTCGGGGGATTAGGAGATCGCTCAGGGGACAGGAAATAAGTAGAAACAGACTGAGAACCCAGGGGAAAGTGGTAGGTTGGCCTGTCGAAGGTAAGAATAAAGGAGAAATGCTGCAATGAAATCTTAAACTCCAGGTAGCAATTGGCCATCAAAAGAAGTACATGTTGGCAGTCACTGGCGTTGTGGGGGGTGCTGTTTGGAAGAAGGACTAGGTGGAAGGGATTGTGTTGCAAAAGAATGACAGAGGCCCCTGGCTGGCTGCTGCTGCTCCCAGGCTCCGGGCAGGAGCCATGGGACTGGATCCCATCTCTATAAAGCCTATACAATGACTTCAGTGGCCTTTTTTGTTGTTGTTGTTTTTTCCAGTGCTGGGATTGAACCCAGGGCCTCACACAGGCTGGGCAAGTGGTTACCACTGAGCTGCACCCTTGGCTCTATTGTAAATTTTGAAACAAGTCTCTAAGCTGCCTGGCTGACCTTGAATTTGAGATCTCCTGCCTCTGCCTCTGGACTAGCTGGGATTACGTGCATGCACTGTTGTGTCTGGCTCTTTTTTTTCTTTCCTTTGAGATGTTGTTTTCTTGTGTTGCCCAGGCTGGCCTTGGACTTTCTATCTCCTGCCTCCATCCCCTGAATAGTTGGGTTACAGGCACATGCCATGATGCCGGATGTAGACTGATTTTAAAAAAAAAGCAAAACCAAGTATATCTTAGGCAAAAACTCCATGAAATCACAGGTTTTGGTGTTCTGGATATGTTCCCTCCCCCCTCCCCATACACAAAAATGTAGCCATTAAGGGTGCAGTCATCCTTATAGCACCTGAAATCATCTTGCACACCACTGGGTTCTTGTCCCAGCTTTGGGAAAACTGGAGTGGGGGAACAAGAGTAGTTGGCAGGAAAAGCCTGAAACGCTAGGGCTCGGTTTACCTGGGAAAAGGGAGGACACAGCTTCAGTGAGACAGTGTCCTGTTGAAGCAGTAAGAGAGGTCAGAAGGACAGCAGAAGAGACATCCGACGGAGCAGGAAGCAGCCCCTGCTAACGGCAAGATGGTACACAGACCTTAACTGGAATGTGAAAAACGGCACTGGAAATGAAAATCAGATCTAGTGCTTTTAAAACTGTAAACTGTGACCCACTCATGGACCGTGAAGGTTATTAAATGGGCCAACTACTACAAAACCGTAGATTATTTGCTTTAAAAATAAAATATAATAGAGCCAGGTGCAGGCTGAAATCCCAGTTACTCAGGAGGCTGAGGCAGGAGGATCACAAGTTAGAGGACAGTCTTGGAACTGAGTGAGACCTTATCTCAAAACAAA
>PVHX01023001.1:7673-20149 GCA_004024805.1 Geosciurus inauris
TCCTGTCTCAGCCTCCCTAAGTGCTGGGATTACAGGCTTGAGCCACCACGCCTGGCTGGATCCTACTTTTTAAAGTGAATATTGAATGAATCTTAAGGAACAACAATAGTGTCATTTATTTTTCCTTTCTTTTAAAGTTCCATTACCATTCTCCCAATACAGTCTCCCTCTCTATTATTTATTTTATTAGAGGGCTTTTCATTTCAAAGGAGAATCCAAAGTCGGAATGACTAGTCAGTTGTAAATAGATTTTGAAGTGTAATAAAACATGTAATGATTTTTTCATTTGCTCCAGAAACAAGGCTACGTGATAGCTGGGATCTGATTTGGCCTCACATGCCTGAATTTCCTGGTTTGTTTGAAGGAGGACAAAACATCCCAAGTGCAAAGCTAGGAGAACACCTGGCATTGTCATTGCAGGTTTTGCAAATGGATTTTGGGATAGGATGTTAGGATTTAAAGGTGAAACACCAGAGTTCAGAAGACTGGGGATTTGAGAGCAATCAGTTTCTTTCTTTCTTTTTTCTTTACTCAGCCATAATATAGTTATTTTATTTCCCACATTTTTATTGGTCCATAATAGGTGTGCATGTTGATGGAATTTGTTGTTACATGTTCGTGCGCGCACACAATGTGACAACATAATTTGGCCACTATCACTCCCAAGTACTTCCACCCTCCTTCCCTACCTCCCACTCCTTGGTCCCTTTCTTCTACTGAGAGAGATCAGTTTCTTTTCCCTTTTTTAAAAAATTTGTACTGGGGATGGAACTCAGGGGCACTCGACCACTGAGCCACATCCCCAGCCCTATTTTGTGTTTTATGTAGAGACAGTGTCTCACTGAGTTGCTTAGCACCTCACCATTGCTGAGGCTGGCTTTGAACTCGCGATTCTCCTGTCTCAGCCTCCCTAAGTGTTGGGATTACAGGCATGCACCACTGTGCCCCTGCAATCAGTTTCTTAACCTGACTTTTAGAAAACATTTAAAAAATCATTTAATTTTATTAAAATGCAATGAGACACTGTTTTTTTAAAATTTTTTTTTAGTTGTTGATGGATCTTTATTTTATTCATTTATTATTTGTATGCTGAGGTGCTGAGGATCGAACCCAGTGCCTCACGCATGCTAGGCAAGAGCTCTACCACTGAGCCCCAGCCCCAGCCCGAGACACTGTTTTAATTTAGCTCATATACAAAAAAAAAAAAAAAAAAAAAAAAAATCTTTTTTTTTTTTTGGCCTAACTTCAATGACATTGCAGCAATTTTGGCCTGATAATTCCCTTTATGTCTCTCTTAAGTATATAATTTAATTTCATGAATGACACTTGTTGAACTACAAGACCAAGAAGGAAGGAGTGTCCTTCATGTGTAGTGAGCATGCTGAAGATCTATAGTGCCTCTGAAGTAACCCTCCCCAGCTTCACCCAGCCCCAAAGGCAGTATTCCTGGATTTTACTGTGCAGAGGGATCGCCTGGGGAGTCTGGTCAGAACCTGCCAGGGATGGGTTCAACGCATGTGGGGGAGGGGCTGGAGCTGGGCTGTAAAGCCCAGTCATGGGAGCATGTGATAGCTTCTCCCAGAAAACTGCTGGATCCTAAACCACCTGCAGGCTGGGACCACACCCACCTGAAACCACAAACACTGTAGTGAGGAGGCTCTGTACTGGGAGACCTCTTTAGGGACATCTGTCATAGGACAGTTTTTTTCTGGAAAGTTCTCCTGGGATCCAAAAAAGGAATCCCCTCAGGTAAGAGAGGAGAGATAGGGAGTTAGGGAGAAGCAAACACTATGTTTTGCAAGTTCTCCTTTTTTGATTATCAACTTCAAAAGCAAGATCTTCTTGGGAGATGGGGGTGTGGCTCAATGGTAGAGCACTTGCCCATCAGCGAGATAGCCTGAGGTTCAATCCCCAGCTCTAGGGGCAGAAAAGAGAAAGTAATTCTTTTAATGCTGGGATTACAGGCTTGAGCCACCGCACCTGACTATTATTTATGTACTTATTGGAAGTACTGGGGATTGAACCAGGGGAGCATTACTACGGATTTACATCCCTAGCCCTTTTCAATTTTTAAATTTTGGTACCAGGTCTTCCTAAGTTGCTGAGGCTGGTCCTGAACTTGCAATCCTTTTGTCTTAGAGTCACTGGGGTTATAGGTGTGCACCACTGTGCCTGGTTCATTTTTATTATTTTTGAAGGGGACGAGTTATGCATATCTACTCACTGTCAGAAATAAATAAAGCAAATAGGAGTGTGAATCAAAAGGGAAAAATCTCTTTCAAACCCTTCCTATTTCTAGTTCCACACCCAAAGTAGCCATGGTTACTAGGTTGGTGCATATTATTCCAGGCCCATGTTCTTTCATTCTTTTTTTTTGGTACTAGTTTTTGTTTTATTTTTTTGGTACCAGGGATTGAACTCAGGGGCACTCAACCACTGAGCCACATCCCCAGCCCTATTTTGTGTTTTATGTAGAGACAAGGTCTCACTGAGTTGCTTAGCGCCTCGCCATTGCTGAGGCTGGCTTTGAACTCGCGATTCTCCTGTCTCAGCCTCCCTAAGTGCTGGGATTACAGGCATGCACCATCGTGACCGGCTTGGAAAGTCTTGACAGCTCCCTCTCCCCGCTGGTGCCATTCCATACAGCCACCAACCAACTGCCTTCCCACTGTACTTCCTTCATTGAGTAATCTCCCAGCTCACTGTCTTCCTCTCCGTTTGACTTCTGTCCTCCTTCTTGGTCACATCAACACCCATAGCAGGGATCTCTTAGTGTCTGACAGTAACTCATTCCCCACCTGAGTACTTACGCCTCTGTTCACAGCATTGACTCGACAGCACCAGCCATTACACTGACTCTCGATTTCAACATTCTGTTCTCAGGCCAGCCTCTCCTGTCTTCTTCAGCCGCCTCCTCGCACCAAGCTTCCCATCACTCTTTGCTCCTTTCTCTTGCTTGAACATTCAAAGTCCTTTCCCTCTGCCAGGGCTTTGTCCGTGTCCCTCTGCCCTTGAGCATCTTCTTAAGGGCTCTCCACTTAGCCAGATCACTGTGGTCCTCAGTGTCTCTTGAAAATGCCACCTCTTCAGAAAAGCCTTCCCAGCCACCTTAGAGCAGCTTCTCCAAAGTGCCCTCTTTCATTCCCATTTTATCCTTTCATAGTCCTGAGCGCCATCTGTGATTATCCTGTGATATATTCCTTCATTTACTTGTTGTCTAGCAATCCCACTAGATTGTTCCCTTCCTGCTCAATTCCCAGCTCTATCCCAGGTCCTGCTGCACAGCCACTGGTCATTGAATGAATAAAAGATATGGGATTGTGCTAGGTATATTTATTTGTGACTCTTTTTTTTTTTTTTTTGGTACTGGAGATTGAACTCAGGGGCACTCTACCACTGAGCCACATCCCCAGCCCTATTTTGTGTTTTATGTAGAGACAGGGTCTCACTGAGTTGCTTAGCACCTCACCGTTGCTGAGGCTGGCTTTGAACTCGCGATTCTCCTGTCTCAGCCTCCCTAAGTGCTGGGATTACAGGCTTGCGCCACCGCGCCTGGCTTATTTGTGACTCTTGTTTTTTCCTAAATGTAGTTTAGAGGTTTCTTTTTTACGTCATAAGATGTATATCTGTCACTGTTTTAGTCAGCTTTTTTCCTGTTGTGACTAAAAGATCTGTCCAGAACAATCGTAAAGAAGGAAAAGTTTAATGGGCTGGGGGTATAGTTCAGTTGGGAGAGTGCTTGCCTCTCATGCACAAGACCCTGGGTTCAATCCCCAGCACCACAAAAGAAAAAGAAGAAGAAGAAGAAGGAAAAGTTTATTTGAGGCTCACTGTTTTAGAGGTCTCAATCCACAGACAGCAGGCTCTGTTCCTCGGGCTTGAGGTGAGGCAGAACATCATGGTAGAAGAGTGTGACAGAGGAAAGCTATTGTTTGAAGTCGTGCCTTGTGGGTCCGCTGGACGAGTTGGGGTCCTGAAAGACGAGAAAAGGGGGTCCTCGGGGGACAAAGTGGGGTCTCACCGGAGGAGGTTTTGGGGTGGCGGTCTGCGGAGTCACTCCACCCAGACTCTGGGGTAGGTAAACTGTTCTGCCATTTATTCCAGAAAGTACAGAAGCTTATAGACTATACAGCTTAACTGTATAGTCCTGGACCAATCACGGCCCAAAGTTACAAACAATGAGGCATCATTCTCAGGCAGTGCCATTCATCAGCATAGAATGGGGAAAGAGGGAGGGGAAGGGTTGAAGTTCAGAGAGTGATGATGAGAGAGCAGACTCCACTCACCAGATACCAAATATATACCCCAAAGCCACACCCCCAATGCACCACCTCCTTCCCCTCACCTGCCTTTAATTACCACTCAATTAATTCACTGATTGGGTTAAGGCTCTCATAACCCAAGGTGGGCGCAGTGGAGCAAGCCTGTAATCCCAGCACTTTGGGAGGCCGAGACAGGAGAATTGCGAGGCTGGTCAAAACCAGCCTCAGCAATGGTGAGGTACTAAGCAACTCAGTGAGACCCTGTCTCTACATAAAACACAAAATAGGGTTGGGGATGTGGCTCAGTGGTCAAGTGTGCCTGAGTTCAATCCCCAATACCAAAAAAAACCAAAAACCAAAAAACCGGCTCTCGTAACCCAATTATTTCTCCTCTAAAACTTCTTGCATTGTTTCACTGAGGAGCTTTTGGGGGACACCTCACATCCAAAACATAACAGTCACTTTTTGAAAAATGACTGCATTTTTATATACATTGTACGTGTATGGATCACCTGTATTGAGGACATTTCTTTCCCTATTCTTTTGGTTTTTACTATTCAAAAGACTGATGCAATAAATTCTTCCTGTATGTCTCTTAAAGGAGGAAAGATTAGTTTTAGCTCATGGTTTCAGAGTTTTCAGTCCAGGGTCACTTGGTTCCATTGTTTCTGGACTGTGATGAGGTAGAACGTGGCAAGGAATGTGTAGGGAGAAAAGCTGCTCACTTTGTGGTAACCAGAAAGAGAAAGGAAGGAACTAGAACAAAATATACTCTTCAAAGTCATATCTCCAGTGATCAAATTCCTCAACTAGGCCCCAGCTCCTAACATTTCCACTACCCCACTATAGCCTGTTAAGCTATAAATGCATCAATGGGCTAATCCATTGATGAGTTTAGAGCCCTCATGATCTAATCACTTCCCCAAAGCTGCATCCCTGAACATTGCTGCCTTGGGGACCAAACTTTGAACACATGAGCTTTTGGGGGATGTTTCAAATACAAATCATAATGCACTACCTAATTTAAGGTTTTCCTTTGTTTCTTATATTAATTTAGATGAATTTCCCCCAGCTTTTGATCTTCCTTGAGTAGCTGATGTTTGGTTATTCCTCTATATTTGTGGATGGTGGTCTAGATAGAACAGTCTGCTCGCTCCTTGTTCTCCTGCCAGCTGATGCTTGTTCTGTTGGCTGATCCCTTGCTCCAGTAATTATGAGAGGGTCAGGAGGCAACGCGCACACCCAGGGGGCCCTTCCTTTCCAGTGTTGCCTGGACACAGAGCTATGTGGTCCTTGTGGTAGCAAAGATTACCTGAGGCACTACCCATAAAGGGATGGGTCCAATATCCTCTTGGAGTTTCCCAAGGGGAATTTCCTGTTTATTATCAGAATAACACAGCTTTTTTCAAGGGGCAAATTCCAGAGTCTTCCTACAATAAGGAATGGGTCTTGTTCTGCCGTCTCTTTAACTAAGTATCCACTTGACTGCCTATTTCCCACTCCGTCCTCCACTTTCTGTTGTCTTGTTTCATGGGGTGTTTTTTTTTTTTTCCAGAGAGGGTGGTACCAGGGATTGAACTCAGGGGCGCTTAACCACTGGGCCACATCCTCAGCCCTATTTTGTGTTTTATTTAGAGACAGGTCTCACTGAGTTGCTTAGCACCTCGTCTTTGCTGAGGCTGGCTTTGAACTCGTGATTCTCCTGCCTCAGCCTCCTGAGCCGCTGGGATTATAGGCATGGGCCATGCCAGGCTAATCATGGGGTGTTTCCCATGAGTCTTCTGGGCAGTTTCACTGTGGAGCGGGGAGCATTTTCTCTGGGTTTTATAAGGCTGAGTCCTCCAGTTTCTTGAGATTTTGCAGTTCATCTCACCTCAAAATTCCTCACTGTTCTTAGCCTTTGGTGGTATTCTATCCAGTTCCCCATCACTGCCACAGGTTTATGTGATTGTTACATTTCTCCTGTCATTTCAGTGGGATTGAAGTAGGGAAGGGATATAAACACAAATGGTTAGCCAGCCATCTGGAACAGAAAGCCCCTAGAAAATGCTGCAACTGTAAATTAATCATTTTTACCTAAAATAGAATATGGAATATTTAAAAGTACAATTATGAAGAAGTCTAGCCACTAGTGAAATTTTCTAAGTTTAAAAAGGAAAATTCCACTTTCAGGAATAGAATGGAATTACTTAATAGATATCCCTTTTTGGTCAGGCACAGTGGCACCCATCTGTAATCCCAGTGGCTCAGGAGGCTGGGGCAGGAGGATCGTGAGTTCAAAGCCAGCCTCAGCAACTTAGCGAGACCCTAAGCAACTCAGTGAGACCCTGTCTCTAAATAAAATACAAAAAAGGGGATGTGGGGATGTGGCTCAGTGGCCAAGCATCCCTGGGTTCAATCCCCAGTACCCCCCCCAAAAGTAATCCCTTTTGGTACATTTCCCAAAAGGCTGTGCTGCCTCAAACTCTTATTATCTTCATTATAGTCTTCCCTGCCTCATGGAGGGATCTCAAGTCCTTGGAATTGTGGTCACTGATGCTTTCTGGATTAACATAACAATTTTTTTTTTGGTACCAGGGATTGAACTCAGGGACACTCAACCACTGAGCCACATCCCCAGCCCTATTTTGTGTTTTATTTAAAGTTAGGGTCTCACTAAATTGCTAATGGTCTTTCTAAGTTGCTGAGGCTGGCCTTGAAACCTTCCTGATCCTTTGAATTGACCTTGATCCTCCTGTGTCAGACTCCTGAGCCTCGAGGACTATAGGCATGCACCATTGTGCCCAGCAGTGAAACCTTTCTTATGCACCAGACATTGGCGAGGCCTCCACATGTGTGATCTCCAGTGGCTGCCAACAATAGGTATTATCTTATTCAGATATAAGAAAATCGAGGCAGGAGAGTTTAAGCAACCTGCCAGAGGTCAGGCAGAAAGTGGCAAAACCAGGATTCAAACAGGATCTTATTTAATAAAACCACCATCCATTACTGATCCTCTTTAAATTTATTTCTTCTTCTTATTTTAATTGTACAAATTAATGGTGTACACAATGACAATTTGATCATATGTGTAGTGTGTAATGGTCAATTCAGGGTTAATATTTCCATCTCCTTAAACAAACATTTTCAATTTTATTTATTTATTTATTTTGTTTTATTCTGAGACAGGGTCTTGCTAAATTGTCCAGACTTGCCTCAATCCTTTACATCAGTCTCCTGAGTACCTGGGATTACTGGTGTGCACCATTACGCCCAGCTTCCTTGACATTTAAAAAATGTTTTTTAACACATAACAATTGTATATATTTATGGTGAGTATGTGTGATATTTTAATACATGTACACATTTGTACTGATCATATAAGGTAATGATTATTTCCACCTCCTTATTGTTATTTGTGTTTGGACCCTTCCAGATCACAGTATAGGTATTCATAAGCTATATAAAAGGCTATTTTGAACTAGATTGATCACTTGTAACAAGTTACTTAACTGCTCATGGCCTCAGTTTCCCCATTGTAAGATGGGAATGGTGGTAGTTTTCATCTTGCAGGGAACATGAAATAAAATAAGGCATGTTAGTTCTGTGTTGTACAATATGACAGCTACCATCGATGCATGTCTGCAGAGCACTTGAAATGTGGCTAAACCAAATTGAGACAGTTCCAAATTCTAAATATATAGGGAAAAAATTTAAAAAATAAAAAATAAATATATAGATTTGGTAGACTTAATAGGAAAAAAAGATTACAAACAATGTTATTAACTTTTCTTTTTTGGTACTGGAGATTGAACTCAAGGGTACTCAACCACTGAGCCACACTCCCAGCCCTATTTTTGTATTTTATTTAGAGACACGGTCTCACTGAGTTGCTTAGCACCTCACGTTGCTGAGGCTGGCTTTGAACTTGTGATTCTCTTGTCTCAGTCTCCCAAAGTGTTGGGATTATAGGTGTGCACCACTGCACCTGGCTCTTATTAACTTTTTAGATGGATTATGTATTGAACTGATATTTGGTTATAATGTTGCAATTAAAATGAATTTGACCTATTTCTTTTTACTTTAAAAATTATGTATTTATTTACTTGAAATAAGGTCTCCCTGTGTTGCCCAGGCTGGTCTTGAACTCATAAACTCAAGTGATCCTCCTGCTTTATCCTCCTGAATACAGGCATGCACCACCATACCCAGGTATTAACGCAGACTATTAGAAAATTTTATTACACATGTGGTTCATGTGTAATACATTTCTTTTGGACAGCACTGGCTTAGATCCTTAGGGTGTGAACATTAAGAGCTGGCCATTATTACTGAGATAGTTCAGCTTACCATGTCTCATATCAAGTTCTTGCTTTGCATTTTTACTGTTTTATTTTCTTGGATTACATCCTTTTTCTATATGACCTCATTTAATTCTTATAATAACTGTTTTGCAATTTTGTGATTGTTTTCAAACAATATTGTTCCATGTTTGTTAAATTTCTTTCTCCTAGTCAGTCTCCCTGCAATTTGTGCTAAAAGCATTACATGAAAAGGACTCAGGGGCTGGGATTGTAGCTCAGCGGTAGAGCACTTGCCTCGCATGCGTGAGGCCCTGGGTTCGATCCTTAGCACCACATACAAAGCAATAAAATAAAGACAGTATGTCCATCTACAGCTAAAAAAATATTAAAAAAAAAAAAAAGGACTCAAGGACTTTTCTGCGAGGATAATAAGGAAAGCAAAGGGGGAAGACTGTGCCAGGCTTGAGAGGAGGGGACCTCTTGCCCTCTAGAGCTGAGGAGGACAGTATTGGGGGAGAGAGGAAAAGAAAATGATTTTAGCTGCTGAGACATGGGCAAGGTAAAGGAAAGCTGGCCTCTTCCCAGGAAAAAGGTCTTGATACTCTTAAGCTAAAGGTTATCCTTGGTCTCAGAGATGCTTTGTCTCAGAGCTTTCCAGATGGCCTTCTGGCTGGAGCAGAGAGTAGCCTGTGCTGCTGGTGCTGGCCTGGCTCCTTCTTGCAAATCCAGAAGAGCTACTGCAAAAGGTAAATGAAGCTCACCTCAGGTTCCTGTTAGCTACAGAAGATTTCAGGTAACCAAGAGGGGCAGTGTTCAGATGAGGGCTAGAGTAGATTTGAACACAAAATGGACTTAATGGTTCTTACAATCTCAATCTCAAACAGTAACTTTAAAAGCAACCAGCCCACTGGGTATGGTGGCACAAGCCTGTAATCCCAGGGGCTTGGGAGGCTGAGGCAGGAAGATCGTGAATCCAAAGCCAGCTTCAGCAACAGTGGGTGCTAAGCAACTCAGTGAGGCCTTGTCTCTAAAATACAAAAGAGGACTGGGATGTGGCTCAGTGGTTGAGTATTCCTGAGTTCAATCCCCAGGTGAGCAGCTCTGGGCACCGTGCACACTCATAATCCCAGGCTGAAACAGGAGGATCACAAGTTTGAGGCCAGCCTGGGCACCTTACTGAGATCCTGTCTTAACATAAAAATTAAAGAGGGCTAGGAGTGTGGCTAGTGGTAAAGCACCCCTGGGTTCAATCTCCAGTACCAGAAACAAAAAACAAATACAAAAAACTGAATAATAACATATTGCCTCTTTAGAACAAGTAAATGTGACTTTGAGCATGATGTTGACATTAGGTAAAGCAACAGGAAAGTATTTGAACTAGTTGGTATTTGTAAGCTTTGAACACCATTCTCTCTTCCTTTCATGGAGTCTTACAGAAATGGATTCTGTTTTAGTCAGCTTTTTTGCTGCTGTGACTAAAAGATCTGACCAGAAAAAAATTGTAGAGGAGGAAAAGTTTGAGAGTTCACAGTTTCAGAGGTCTCAGTTCCTGGACAGCCGGCTTTATTCCTCGGGGCTCAAGATGAGGCAGGACATCACGGCAGAAGAGTGAAGCAGTTCACATGATGATTCGAAAGCACAGAGATACAATTATAGATATAGAAATACAAATATATAACCCAAAACCACGCTCCTAACACCCCATCTCCTCCAGCCTCACCCTACATGCCTTCAATTATCACTCAATTAATCTTATCAGGGGATTAATTCTCTAATTGGGTTAAGGCTCTTAAAACCCCATTATTTCTCCTCTAAACCTTCTTGCGTTGTCTCACACATGAGCTTTTGGGGGACACTTCACATTCAAACCATAACAGATTCTTTCTGTCATATAATAATAGAGGTTTATCAGATAACAATTTGGTTTATACATTCAAGTTGTTGATTCTGATTCCCACACACTAGGAGAACACAGTGGACTTTTCTGAACGGAATCATTCCTTATGGAAAGGAATCATATGCTTTCCTTGGGAAATTTGCAATCTCACATTCAGTCCCAGAGGGACAAAGGATAATGATTTCATGTTGTCTGGCTACTGACTCCCTAGTGGTTCTGAAACATGGGTTTTCCTTTGAAAAGAAAGCTGCTTCGTCCTTTTTAAAGGACATCACAAGGCTCTCTCTGGCACTGTTCAGCCCTGGCGTCCACCACAAAGACATTTGTGTGTCCTTCTGAGGCTTTGAGCCAGGCATAGTCTGTCCAAACTTTCTGCCCATCTGCCACCTGGAGGGCAAAGCCCTGTCTTCTGCCAGGCCATGGCGATAGGGAAACTGTTTAGGAACAAAGAGGGCCTTTGCTCCTGCCCCAAGCAGCAGGCAGCTGCCTAGGTATGAACCTCAGGTCACCATGTGTCCCACCCTGGACATTGGAGTGAGGTGGGAAAGGCCAAGATAGTTTGCTTGGTTTGACAAAGGACAGTGTGTAGTCTGACAAGCATGTGACATGGGGTGGTCAAGGAGTACCTCCTTGGTGGGATAGCAGTGAGAGGGGTGGTAAATTTCATGCAATAACCATCAGGGCCTTTGTAAAAGCCCCCTGAGAAAGTTCCCTCCTTCTCCCTCACCTCTTTGAAACCTTGCCAGCCCAGAGTTCAGGATCCCTGTGGAGTCCTCAAATCAAGGAGGCCATTCATTCTAGAAGTGAACTGCTGTGCTCCGGTGAGAGATTCCGCAGTTCCCAGTTCGGACCTTAGCTCTGTTATGCACTCCCTGTGTGGCCAGGCTACAGTTTGCTCAACCCTCCTTGAGTTGAGTTCCTGACAGCTGTCTACACTGAAATGAGGATTCAGGGTGGCCAGTGAAGGGTCAGGCTGCAGGAGGAAGAGAAGACAGTCAAGGAGATTGCTGTACCAAGCCAGCTACCATAGCAAACAACTGAGGCTTCAACCTGCAGGGAAACTCTAGGACATTTCATCCAGCCAAGAGTGAGGGACCTGAGTGCATCTATGCCCACACTGGTCAGGCAGATGTTAAAGGACTGCCAAGGGGGCAATGAACTCCCAGGTAGTCTTGGCCTGTCATGTTCATGGGTTAAGTGCATTTTGGCATTCCCAAAAGCAGCTGTCACAAAGATGGAGGGATTGGCCATTGGAAGCTAGCCAGGGGACACCAAAATGATAAAGGGAACTGGGCTGCTTTGGCAGCATCTGGTACACCCTCTAAGCTACTTGTGCCATTTGAAGAGTGAAAGTTATCATAGTTTTTATCTCATAGGAAGGATAAAATAAAATAAGGCCTGCTAGGTCCTCAGCTTCATGAGTGGCCTTTGGCAGCCGTAGAGGTTAGTTGGTATTATTGGGACCCCTCAGCTTAGAAGTCTTGGCCCTAGGATTTTGTTCACTATTTCTTTTATTTCCTTGGGACTCGCTGAGCCTTTATATCTCTGTACAAACATGTGGATTTAAAGAGCTTTGTGCTTTGTTTTGGTTTGTCCAGAGAATGTTGGGGACATCATCGTCACTCTGCTGATTTGAGATACAGCAAGTCAAAGACACAGGGTAGCAAACTGCAAGAGATGGCTTTCGCACAGCACCCTTTCAACTGCCCTGCCGTTCATTTAGGGGAAGCTGCACTATAGGGGCTAGTAGGAACAGACCCTAATATATACATGGGAAACTGAAGGGTAGACAAAGCCGTTCTTACACCACACAACAAAGTGGAGGGCCTTGGAGAATCTGCTTGGAGGTTTGGCCAGGGGAGGGATGGAATTGGGCTTTATTATTTCCCTGGATATTGCCAGTTTCTTTGCAGCACAATTTATGAAGCCTTGGCCTAAATATTTGCGTGTGTGTGTGTGTTGTGTGTTATACATATTATTTCAACATATGAACAGGTACTTAGCACCAGGCACAATGGCATGGTGGAACATGCC
>PVHX01023002.1:0-26601 GCA_004024805.1 Geosciurus inauris
AATGGGAATAGTAAAGATGGTTGATTGAGATCGTCATCACTACCCTTGGTGCATGTATGAAAACACAACTGGTGTAACTTTATCTGGTTTGCAACCAGAGAAATGGAAAAACTGAGCTCTATATATGTGCTATGACTTGAAATGCAATTAAATAAACTAATTAAAAAAATAATTGCACTGAGACAAAATGCTTTTTTTTAAAATAAATGTGTCATTAAGAGTAGAGATACTACAAAATTGCTAGAAGCAGTGGCACAAGCCTATAATCCGAGTCAGTTGGGAGGCTGAGGCAGGAAAATCACAAGTTTGACGCCAGCCTTAGCAACTTAGCAAGACCCTGTCTCAAAATAAAAAATAAAAATGGCTGGGGTATAGCTCAGTGGTAGGACACTTGAATTCAATCCCTAGTACAAAAAAAAAAAAAATTTAAGTAAGAATAGAGACACCACATAATGAGAAAGGTTTAATTCACCAACAAAGGTATTATTCTAACTCTAAATATAACCACTATTAGTTTCAAATCTTTTAATTGTATGTGTATGTATATATGGCAGGGAGAGGATGTAAAATTGATAAGAGATGGGAAAAGCAGCATATGAACCAATATGGAGAGATTTCTACACTCCTTTCCCAATCCTTACTAGGCCAAGTGAATAGATGCAAAATGAGTAAAAATAAGCAACATGTGAAATGTGGAACTTGTGACAATATTAGTCCTGTCCCCATGCAAGACGGACATTCAAACTATGTACCCCCAGTACATCATGGCACTCAGCAATCAGGAAGGGCCTCTGACTAATCAAAGCAGACCTAGCCAGGAACCATCCGAGGGAGTCAAGATTGAGTCAATCTGGCTCCAATGGCCCCCAGGTGGAGGAAAAAGCAGGACACCAATACGCCCAGGTGGAATCTGAGTGGACGAATTTAAGAAGAACAGTTCTCTCTGCTGTGATATCAACCTCATTTGTGAACTCCTATCCCACTGGACATAGCTGGCCTAGGGACGTCAAAACTTATGCTCCAATAGAGTGTGAAAAGGTAACAGTGTGAACCTGGGACAGTGCAGGCTTAGAGACAGGAGTGGCAGGGGACACAGAGAAAGGCACAGGGCAGGCAGGAATCATCACGTGGTAAACCTGAAAACACCCGATGCTACAGCTGCACCAGGAAGAAAACACACACTCAGCACAGAAAGGTTGTCACCAGCAAAGCGAAAGAGAACAAACAGCAGGACATCAGAAGCCAGGTAGAGCCACCAGGCTGGACCAAAACCACACCTACCCACCAAGAGATGGCAGGCCTAGAGAGCTGGGAGATGGAGCAACGTCAGGCAGAAATATGAACTGATAAATTTACATCTATGCAGTGCTGTGTTCTCCAGAAAATGAAAATGTTAACAGATTTGTTTAAGGAAGACCTCCTCTGATGCCTAGAAATTTTGAACCAAAGCCAGCTCCAAGCTGCCGTGGCAAGAATGGAAAACAGCCGTGAACTTGCCTTTGCAAAGGCTTTGGCTGCCTCTGAATGTGCCATTTCTCTTCCTTCCATTTTCTCTTTCCCACCTGGAGCCCAGTGGTGGCAGAAGGTCTGAACCCCAAAAAGCCAAGCCTCGGGCTTTCTTCACTCATTCTTCAAGGGCAGAGCATGCCCGAGTGTCACATTAGTATCTCCATGTATACTTCATTCTCCCAAATCATCATTTAAAACTCAAATTCCCCGTACCTGAAGTATTGTATTTGTTAAAGAACAATAAAGGAAAATGGTCATATTATGTGAAAGAGAGAAAACCTAACCTAGAAATTTTTTCCCTTAAGTAGAAATGTACCTAGGAAATTGCATTAATAATTTTGAAAAAATAATTCTATTTGGTTATCTTTTCAGGCACGTAAAATTACAAGAATGAACAAATTCTCACATTAAACATTTGAAGCCTCTTGTGATGCGTATGTTAGCAATTCTACCTATTTCCCCTGATATTCCAGTCTGAGAACTACTAGGACTATCACCATTTAATAGAGGCATAGTAAAATAATACTTTTTTATATGCTGGGTCAATCTGGGCATTTTGTACCTAATAGAATCACTTAAGAAAAAAAATTTGTTAGTGGACCATTAGCACATTGGCCAAAGACATATCATAATTCTACTCATGACATCTTCCAGGATTTTCAGGTTAATGTGCTTCTTTCATACACCTGGCTATGGCATCAAGGCAACATCTTTTCGTGAATTTCCTGCAGCAGCCATCATTTTGTTCTTAATTCTACCACTAATCTTTTTCCCCACAGCACCTCTATAAACAACTCACATACAACCGCCGCTGGTCGCAAAACATCAATTTTATGATTAAAAAAAAAAAAAAAGACAGTGAATTAGAGCAAGTAAATGGGGAATGCCCTTCAGAAAGGCGGCTTACGAGAGCTGCTGATAGATAACATAAAAGCGAAAAATGGATTATGATAATGTAGGCCTCATACATGAAATACAAGTCCCAGCTGAAAGGAGTTACAGAATCCAAACCCCTGGCTCTCCAAAGGGCAGTCAATAACCTGTCTAACAATTTACCAAATTCTCTTTCTGGCTCTAAGGGTCAAACAACTTGCCACCTATTGATTTACTTCCTCAGCAAGACTCCATTGTAACTTCCCTCATGTTTTTATAAAAGAAGGCATTATCAAAAGGATTACACGGCAAACCCAACCTACCGCACTGTGAAATGCTTACCAGCTATTGGAACAGGTCACCTAGATTTTGAATTATGGTGTAAAAAGCAAGAAATTAATATGTGCGCACAGCCAGGCTCACACATACCTCCATGTTGTTTAAGAAAAACATGAGCTGGTGGAGGAGAGTCTATTCCCTAAGCTATTGCTGATATTGATCATGGGACATATACAATGTGGAAGTAAGTGACATACAGCGGCTCTGTGATGTGTTACCCAGCAACACCAAACGTCACTGTGGATTAGAGCGAAGAAGATACACGGATTTAAGACTCAAGAACCTGAGACATTACTGAAGACTGAAAAACATTAAAACAGAGCTTATAAGAGAACAGAACATTAAAAACACAAAAATATCATATTATATATACATATATATTATTCCTTTGATAAATACAGTGACCATTATAAATTCCCAATATAGATAAAATATAATTACTTAAATAATAACTTAAAGCCTCAAGAGAAAAGAAAAGCATGCATTTGTCAGGAGGATCATAGGTTCAAAACCAGCCTTGGCATTTTAGTGAGGCCCTAAGCAACTCAGCAAGACCCTGTCTCTAAATAAAATATTTTTAAAAAAAGGACTGGGATGTGATTCAGTGGTTAAGCATCCCTAGATTCAATCTGTAGTACCAAAAAAAAAAACCAAACAACAACAACAACAAAGAACAGAAAAGACCTATGTAAAACTAGAAATGCAGTATTACATTCAACTGTATGTTTTCTATAAAAATTGTATAGTCTCAAAGAGAAATTTATGGTCAAAAATAAACCAAATAAATTATGGGAAACTAATAGTTAATAATAAGAACAACAACTGTTGGCACAGGGGAGCATACTTAGCTCAAATGACACCTTCTGTGCTCAGGACAGACATTACTAATCACACCGCTCTCTACAGAGTCCAGAAAAGACGCAGCGTTTTTCTCACGACAGTAATCCAGGCCACTGGTGACAAATGTCCTGGACCACAGGGCAAATTTCCTTGTGATGCACAGACTATTTATTTTATAATTTACAAATGACTTGTTTCCAAGCTTTTCAAGCTATAAAAGCAATTTCAACAAATAAGAATCTATTTAACCATTGGCCTCCACAACAAAATTAGAGAACTATCCATGGGGAAAAGGGAACACTGTTCAATACACTTCAATTTATTAAGTTCCAAATGGTACACATTACATTTATTTAAATATGGTTTCCCAGGGTAGGCAGACTAAGGGGAGAAAAGAGGAAATTATACTCAAATTGCATCTTTCATATCAGTATGTAACCTCCCAACTGTGTCCTTGGCTGTTCTTGTCTCTTCCAAGCAACTCACCCATCAGGTCTCATGCCTTTCCTCAAGGCAGAGTCTAACCACAGAATATATCAGCTCTTCTTAAAATGCACTTTTCCTGGTCATTGATTATATGATTAAGCGAAAATTCAATAGATCATTATACTTCTGCTGTGTTCAGTGCCTTGGATCAGGAGAAAGATGTCAGCTTTAACCCTTTTCCATTGCAGGTTAATGGTATAGGAAGAAAAGAAGGATTTGTGGAAGGTCTACACTAGGTGCCATATTTTAAAAGAAATATACATATTACCTACAAAATCTTATGTGTGTGCATATGAGTGTGCGTGTGATACATATATATATATGCTTCTAACTCAAACAGCAAACCAAGCATCTACCCCCAAAACCAAACTGAAATATTTTAAATGCACATTCATTATATACATATTACACACAAACATAGAGAAAGAGAGAGATTAATGTTCGAAAGAATAAAAGCATTGAGGGTAAAAAGATTGAAGACACCTTAATTGAGAGTCAACGGGATCAGACCAATAGAAAACCACAACCATCAAAAACAGCTGACAGAGGATTGCCACAGAAATGTCACCAGGGCCACAATGGCCAGGCTATTCAAAGAAGCACATCCTCACCAGCCAACTACTCAAGGCCCCCTCTCTCTCCACTTACTCACTACTGCAGCATAGGAAAAGCATTTACCCCAGGTATATTCTAGGGCTGTCTCTACAGAGAGCAAGCAATCTCCTCGTGTGTAGACTTACATCTTGAGGCCTGAGGTGACCTGTGGAACTCCTCCTCATTAGACATGGTTGGGAGGGAGGTTACTTGAGGATATTTAGAATATTTAGAATATTCTAGGGCTGGGATTGTGGGATTGTAGCTCAGTGGTAGAGCACTTGCCTTGCATGCGTGAGGCACTGGGTTCGATCCTCAGCATCACATAAAAATACATAAAGATATTTGTGTCCAATTGCAACTAAAAAACATGTTGTTTTTTTTTTAAAAAAAGGAATATTTAGAATATTCTAAAGCACTTAACCCACAAAATGCAACCCTCCTGGTTTTTATCTTTGCTTTGTGTGCTCCAGAACTTGAGAGGTTCTTCACCCTCACTAGTTCCATCTGGCAATGCCTTTAGCCACTCACAGCCCTTGTAGAAGCCCACAGTCAGCGTGCCCAGCCAAGGAATCAGACCTTCCCACCAGAGGAGAGAACATGTCAGCTACCTGTGCTGCTCAGTCTCCTCTTTGTTCCTAAAAACAGCTAAGGACCCTCCACCCCAATCATTAAGACCCAGCTGCAAGAAAGGACAAAGATGTAAAGAGAAAGAGAGACAGAGAGAAACACAAGTGTTTTACAACCAGTCCCAGAAGAAACAAGTAATTCATGCATGAAAACTTCGGGAAAAAAATAAATAAAGACAGGACATGGTATTATGTTCACCATTATGAAATGATCAAGTTAAATCAACAAAGAACAATCTACTAAGGACAAAAAAAATGGAAATAAAAAACACCAAAGAACTCTTGGAAAATTAAAAAATAAAAATCTACTTGTTGAAATTAGTGGTTCACACGGGCTGAGATGCAGGGGTTAACTACAAAGGAGCCCCAGGAAATAATTTTTTTGGAGTAATGAAGTATTCTATATTTTGATCATGGTGGTGGTTAGCGTTTGACAAAACTTATAGAAGCAAATTCCTAAATGAACGAAATTTACGCAATATTTTTCAATGAATTTTTCAAATATGTGGTCATTGAAATAAAGCATGGAGAGAAAAAATAATGGATGAATTGTCAAACTAGGGCTGTTCAAGATGCATCAGAAAAAACTGCTATAACAGAGAGCAAAAAGATAAATGACATGAAGAAAAGTTAAGAAACCTGTGGACAAATCAATTTAGTAGGAAGTTCAGAAACAAACAAGACAGTAAATAGGGGACCACTTTCATCTTTACCACTAAAAGACAAACTAAGGGCACAATAGAATGAGCAAAGAATCTTATCAGGCATGCCCTAGGGAGAGTTCACAATCCAAAAATAGAGTAAGTCCCCAGAGAGTTTCTAAAGAAGGAAAAAAGTTTGCACACAAAGTTACAATATCTTCAGCCTTCTTATCAGTAAAACAGCCTCTGGAATTTAAAGGGAAAATAGTTCTCTACCCTACCTATGAGGATAAACACATGACATTTTCAGTCAAGCTGAGTCTCAAAATTATAATCCATGCACCCTGTATTTTTAAAAATTAATATAAAATATTTTCTATGGTAACATAGAAATTCAGGAGAAAACTAAGTGATATACCAATTTCAGTGGCAGTTGAAAATGATTGAAAAGGCACACAATAGGAAATACTTCTGACCTCACCACTCAGTACACGCACAGACTGGCATAAAATGAAAGCTTCAAAATAATACCCAGTCCTGCTTTGTATGATATTCCATAACATTTCCTCTTATTCTAGTACATTTCTCTTTCTTTCTTCTCTCCCCCCACCCCTCTCTTGCTTTTTAATGCTGGTCTTGACCCACTAAATCCATGTCCTGACCCAATCCACAGTTTAAAAAACAAAGACCTAACAGAAGTAATCAGAATATATATATGATATCATATATTTCAAATATAGCATGTATTTTTTCATATATATACCAAATACATACACACACATCAAAAAGATGAAGACTCTGATGTGTAGAATGTTCCTTTTGAGTGGCAGAGCTTCAACAACATAAGACGATGTGGGCAACAGTTTCTGAAATACCAACTGACATTGTTCACCCTGTTTTTGCCCCTTATCTCCAACTCCTCAACCTCTCACTCAGAGAACTCTGCAGAAAGCAGAAATTGCCAGCTAATCTCTGCTTTACCCGACCTAATGCCTACAACCATTAAAGAGAAGGCACTAGTCGTCCATCCAGGGAAAAACATCACGGGGTAAGTGTCTCTAAGACAAGATCACTCAGGTTAAGAAAGGAGATGAACACACAGTAACTCCCACCACCGTGTACATCCACAAAACTGGGGCCCTAATTAGAATTAGATATACTCCATGCATGTATAATTTTATCAAAATGGACTCTACTGTCATGTAAAACTAAAAAGAACCAATTTTTTTAAAAAGTTGAATAAATAGAATAGAGAGAGGGGTAGCGTATGCCCCTAAATAGCTTGGAACCTCCAAGTCCAGGCAGAAAGGCCATGAATAGCCCAGAAAAGCAGTAGTTTGTGGGGCCCAGAGAATG
The DNA here is from genome assembly GCA_004024805.1 of Geosciurus inauris. Classification (NCBI taxonomy): domain Eukaryota; kingdom Metazoa; phylum Chordata; class Mammalia; order Rodentia; family Sciuridae; genus Geosciurus; species Geosciurus inauris. The sequence goes on from PVHX01023002.1 coordinate 7,268, forward strand.
CAGACTACATGGGGTCCTAGTGTAGGCAGGAGACGGAACCACTAAAACCAGAAAGTTCTGGACACAGGAACAATGGACACCTTGGTAGTGAACTGAATGGACTCAGGATTGAGAACCAGGCAATAAAATCAGACTCTTGCCAAGTCCTGGCTACATACAAGCCCCTAATAATTTAGTCAAATCCCAGGAAAAAGGAGATGAAACCTCACACTGATTTATATCAAACTTTTATAAAACTTAATAAGTTATAAAAGGTTATGTTTTTTAAGCCAGAATGAGAACTTAAGTAGAAGTTGTCACAGGAAAATAAAGTTGCATTTGTAGTACAACTTGTTTCCCAGACTGAGAGTTACACTGTCAACTATCACGTTTCCTTCTAGTAGACAAAACGACACATACAATTCTGCAACAAGAACTGTTTGCATCATCTATACTTCCAATACTATATTTGTAGGATTTAATTTGGTAGGATTAGTCTGAAGGCAAAGCACAGAAAACTCAACTATGATTGATTACTGCATAAATGGAACCATTACAAATCTTTTCATTGCTAAAATGGTGAATATCAATAGAGCTCACATAAACAAAAGCTTTCTAGAATCTCTAATCATCTTTAAGGGTTTAAAGGAATCTTTTTTTAAAATTTATTTATTTATTCTCTTTAGGTTTACATGATAGCAGAGTGCATTTTGATTCATTGTACACAGATGGCGCACAACTTTTCATTTCTCTGGTTTTATGTGATATAGAATCACAACATACATGCGGTCATACATAAAGCTAGGGCTATGATGTCCATCATATTCCACCATCTTTACTGTCCCCCTGCCCCCTCCCCCCTCCCACCTCTGTGACCAGAGTTCCTCCATTCTTCTGGCGTCCTCCCCCACATTATGGATCAACATCCACTAATCAAAGAGAACATTCGGCATTTGGTTTTCTGAGATTGGCTTACTTCACTTAGCATGATATTCTCCAACGCCATCCATTTACCTGAAAATGCCATAATTTTGTTCTCTCTTATTGCTGAGTAATATTCCATTGTGTATATATATACCCCAGTTTCTTTATCCACTCATCTATCAAAGGGCTTCTAGATTGGTTCCATAGTTTAGCTATTGTGAATTGAGCTGCTATAAACATTGAAGTGGCTGCATCACTGCAGTATGCTGTTTTTAAGTCTTCTGGGTTTAGAGTTTAAAGGAATCTCGAGACTAACAATATTAAGAACTATTTGAAATCGCTGTTTGGGTGATTTTGTTACTTTAAATCATGAACATTCCTAATTAATAAAATGGTCTAATGGTTGGAGTAAAAATTATACACTGAATTCTGTGTTTTAAACTAGATTTTGCTCACTTGTTAGATTCAGAAAGTTCAGACCAGGAAAATTATTTAAATGTTTTGCTAAAAAAAAAAAGATTTAAGGACTTTGGTCTGGATTTTCAGATTCTAAATGAATGAGGTTCAACTTAATGAGGTAGCATTTTGTTGTATTCATTATTTGAAAATATTCTAATATTTAATGTTAAATTTTTAAATTGTAATTACTTTTCTGAGTATTTCACTTTCAAGTAATTGACTTTACCGTCAACCCTGAAATGCTCATTTTAGGGCTTATATTATTTTTTGGACTCTGAATAACATGCCAGCTTCCTTCTAGGGCTCCAGATGCTCCCTCATAAAGCTCACAAAGCTCCCTCATAAGCTCATAAAGCTACCTCCATGGCACCAATACTTCAACAGCATTGTCAAGACTGAGTAAAGACAATACCATCACTGTCAGTGACAACTAGTGGGGGCGGGAGGAGTCCAGAGGACACAGAGAAGCCAAAGGAAAATTTTAACTAAAGAGAGAAGTTGCTATTACTAAATAAATAAGATTAATCTAGTTTTTAGCCCACTGTTAAATTCATCTAAGATTTAAAAGAACTAGAAAGATACTTACACATAGAGCCATACTGTACCCCTGACTATTAAAAATCTAACTCTAAAAATAACAATGATTACTGAGTACCCACTCTAGTGCCAGGACTATGTATGCAATATCTCATTTAATCCTCCAAAAAACCTCGTGGCCTAGGTACTCCCCTTCCTTACTTTTTGACTGAGGAAAGTGTGCTTTATAAATCATACTGCTACTGAGTGCTGGATCCAGGAATGTGACACAGATCCACAATATCAGCCATGTGTTAGAATGCACTCACGAACTGGCTCATGAGGGCCAATTGTTAAATTTTGCAAAATTTGTTGAATGGGTTGCTAAGTACTGCCATTATTTACAATTAAACTATATAAATTTACAGATAAGTAATAAAACAAGCCCCACTGATAAATACTGAAATTTCATTGCTTTATTAGTATATCATTACATATGCCCCTGGAGTTATATACCTACCACATTTGTAAACGACAACATGGTATAAGGATGTGCTACTGTGCAGGTCTACTGGATACAGGTTCAGTCAGGTTGGTAGCCTGAAATTGACCACAATGGCAGTATTTTTCACCATCAAAATGGTTAACACCACCGATCAGGCATTTTGTTCCCCAGAGAGCCTGTTGTTAAACATTGACTAACACACCTCTGGAGTCCTCCTGCTGACCAATTCTCTGTTAAGAATTACACATTGATTTTGATTAACACAAATAGTTTTCAAAGAAGAGTCTTTGCTTTTACTTTGAAAACTAAACCACAGGAAAAGTAAAAGTAGTGAACTCCATTGGACTATTTAAGTTCTCAGAGGGATACTCTCCTTCCAGTTAAAAAAAAAAAAAAAGAAGAAAATCTCCCAGAAATAAAGGAGGAGAAAGAAGAGGAGGAGGGAAGAGAAAAAGACTGCAGTATAAACAAATAAGAAAGCAATGTTTCCACCAGTATCTTCCTATAACCTACTTATACCATTTCTGGCAGAATAACCTATTTATATCAAATCTGGCAGAAGATCTCTGATACAGTAAACTGTGTATCTTCAAAAAGGTCTGAGCTTATACCCCAGCCACACCCTTTTCCCATCAGGCACTACCACTCTTCCCTACGATATGTCTCATCCGACAGATGGAAGAGCCATTTTTTAATGCTTTTCTTCTTTCAATAAAATGGAGCCACACCAACCAGTTGTCACCCCACCAAAAGACAGTACTCAACATGGACTAATTTAGAAGCAGCCTTGTCAGGATTTTGAAAGCCTGCAATCTTACAAAGATCCAAGATCTTTTAGTGTGCTTTCTATGCACAATGAACAAGATAATTAGCTCCTTTCCTAGAATAGTTGACTTTCCCATTAAGAGGGACAACTGTAAGATATCATGCTTCAAATTTTAGTCTGCTCTTCTGCAAAATAATAATGGGCATGTGATGCGAATTGGTGCATACACGTAGATGACTAAAGGAATGATCTTCTTATTTATAAACTATATTTTCTTTTTATTCAAAAAGGAGTTACAGGTGGAAATATTTTAATACCATCACCTTTCCTACTGAGAGGGTTTCATATGATGTAACTGTCACTCCCCATTAAAACATCTGCCAAGTCAGAACACCGTGGTCTCTCCTTCACTCTTTCAACAAAAGATTAGGCACCTAATAATAAAATAGTCATATTTATTCACCATAGATGCTTCAGACTACATAATTATATTTAAGACTATCTTTCTGTTATCATCAAATATGATAAAAATAGATGCCAGTTCAAAGAGAAGAGAATTATCAAGTGAGTGACACCCTACTCCACTACTCTTGATCCACAACGTGCATACCACCAGCAAAAGCTCTTTTTACAGATTTCTCTTGAAACAAGAGAAAATTTCTTCATACAGAAAGCTGATACTGAATAATATGATTTCAGACAAATGGTCCCCTAAATAGTGTTCCACGGAATACAGATTCCATAGAATGTTAAAAAAGACAGTTCAAAAAGGGTTCTACTGTCAAATATGCTTGAGTAATGATGTATCAACAAAGTCAAAGAGGATTTTTCCAGAGCACTTTTCAGATTGGCCCTCTCTTTCCAGGAATGTCTTATACAACAACCAGCATTCTGCAGACATATCCTGAGAAATGTTGACTCACACAATGCTTTAGCCTAAGTAATTAAATAGGAAAGAAATTTTTGAAAGGATAGAAAATAAAATCACATGGCTGTTTACAAAGATCCTCTGCTGAGCACTGAGATGTCCAACCCAATGCACAGGCTCCTGCCACTCCCTGAATACAGTTCCCTGATTGCTGAGTGACCAACACCTCGCCACCCTTCTCCACCCTGTTCAAATGTCCCTTTGATCCCTCATCTGCGTTCTAACAGCAGCCGTTCAACAAAATCCAATTGTGTCCCCATTTGTGTACACACCTCTTGTCCCTGATTTCCTGTGTGCTTGCCTGGGAGAGGAAAGGAGCTTACAGAAAACATTTAATGAATAAATGACTGACGACTGACTAACTGAAAGGACAATCCAGTCAAGAGCTCACTGGAAAACCATGAAGATAAAAAGGTAGATGAGGCTTGAAATACATTCTTGGAAGAATGTTCATTATGGACTATTTTGCTAAAAGGGAAATGAAGCTTTTCTTTCCTTCAAAATGTAATTGGATTATCATAGCCGGCCATAAATTGTTAAAATTAAAATTGTATCTTTAAAAGTCCTGAAAATTATTGCCTTCATTTGATACCATGGTTTAAAGTCAGTAACCTTTTTATGGCTTCTGAACTATAGGATATGCTGCAATAAATTAATAGAATCTAAAAACATATGCTCAGAGACTAAATCTGATCACTTTAAGTATTGAACCAATCATAATTTGTTGGGAAATTCAATTTGCACATTTAAAGAAACAATGTTTATTTATTATTTATTTGTTTGTTTGTTTGCTTATTATTTATTTATTTATTTTGGCAGGGCCAACTGCTGAAAACCAAAAGCACATGCATATATGTGATTACCCTCTGTACTCACAAACTGCCAGGACAACCCTAAACACTGCTAACGTCCAGTTACTGAAATAACAAGTCTTTGATCAAGAAACAAAGGCAGAGTGCTGGGGATGTAGCTTAGGAGTAACACATATACCCGTGCTTGAACCAAAAATCCAGAACCAAAAGAAGGAAGGAAAGAAAGAAGGCAAGCAGACAGAAAATAACTCCACCAGCTCAACACTAAGAAAGCAAAATAACCTGACAAAAATGGGCGAAGGACATGAAAAGTCACTTCTCAAAAGAAGTCATTTCTCCCATGGCCAACAGGTATATGAAAAAATGTTCATCAGTCAACATCAGGGAAGTTCAAGTGACAATCATAATGAGAGATCACCTCTCATCTGTCAGAACTGCCATTATTAAAAAGACAAAAAAATAAATCCTGGAAAGGACATGGAGAAAAAAGAACCCAATGGCAATGTAAATTAGTATAGTCTATTATGGAAAACAGTATGGAGGTTCCTCAAAAAATTAAAAATACTGCTACCATATGACCCAGCAATCACATTACCAGGTATATACCTAAAGGAAATGAAAGTAGTATGTTGAAGAAACCTCTGTACTCCCATGTTTATTGCAGCACAATTCATAATAGCCTGGATGTGCGGTCAACCTAAGTGTTCAGCAATGTGTGAAGAGATAAAGAAAACATAGTACCCCTATATAATGGAATACTATGTATCCTTGTAAAAGAAGGAAATCCTGTCATTTGCTACAACATGAATGAACCAGATCACTAGGTAAAGTGAAATGAGCCAGGCACAAAAAGACAAATACTCCGTGATCTCACTTACATGTGGACTCTAAAAAAAGTCCAACTCACAGAAACAGGGTAAAATGGTGATAACCAGGAGTTGGGGGTATAGGAATCAAGACACTGGTCAAAGGATACAAAATTTCAGTTGTCAGGATGAATAAATTCTGGAGATCTATTGGATACCACAGTGTCTACAGTTAATTACAACCTATTTTCATACTTGAAAACTACCAAGAGAATAGATTTGTGTTCTCATCACAAAGAAAAAAAGTAAGAATGTGAGGCCATACATATGTTACACAGCTTGATTTAGCCATTCCACAAATGTACACACATCAAAGCATCATGTTGTACACCATAAACACAAGCGTCACTTCTCAAAGACAAATGAATTTTAAAAAAAGAAGAAATGCAGACATATGACTTCTCGTTTGCTTCCTGCTTTTAAAATTTTTAGATTATTGACTGCCAGGTTATAAACCTCATCTCAATGTTTATCATTTGTTACTTTGTTTACATAACTAAAGGGGGAAACGTCCATTTGGGATGAGGAAAAAATTAGTACATATACAGTTTCAGCTCACAGTCTCTTATAGTGTTGTATTTTCAAGGAAGTGTGGTTAATGGAATAAAAATGTTCTGGGAGAGCCACGCAGCCTCTTCAGATACCCTGGAAGTCAATGTCAAATGACATCCTAATAATGAAAAAGCCACAAATTTAAACTATGGGGGGCGCGGATAGCAGATCATATATTCAGTTGCTTTTACCCAATATGTGCCATATTGATCTCGTCAAGAAGAAAAATAAAAGATGGCTTCATGTTATATATGTTCACCATGATCATGAACAAATCGGGGACGACTAAGACATTCCTCTATGAAAATGTCTGCCAATACTCAAGCATACCTAGAAGCTTAGACCCGAGGACATTATGCAGTCAGGCACTTGATAAGGGTGATGGGACAGAACACACACACACATACACACATACACACAAAATCTGTCAGTTTCTGCAGTGTTTTAGTTATTGCTATGAGGACCTATCAATAATACCACTAACACTTCTTCTAAGCTCATTAAAGAATATGTGACATCTCATATGAAACTTAAACACACAAGTGTTTATTCTTGAACATACTCTACTTTTTCCCCTGTAAATAAATTGAGTTGCATAAAAACAAGTATTCAGTAAGTACATCGTGGGGGTCAAATAATGTACAGGAGTTTTACGAAAATCATGGTACCTAAAATACTACCATATGAATCAAGATGAGTCTTCTTCTTTCTTCTACCAACAACCAGCTCTGTGACCTTGGCAAGTCACTTCATCTCAAGAGAGCAAATGCCCTTCCTCAAGTGGTAAAAAGGGACTCTGATTTTTCCCGCAAGCCTGAATGTTGTTGTCAAAGGCATTCAGTGAAATAAATTATGAAGGGATATATCAATCTCAAGTATTATTCAATCTGCCAAGAGCACCACTTTCATCTCACACGTTACCACCATGTAGTGTACAAATTCCCTTCTTCATGGGGCACACAAGCACCATGGAATTATTACACAACGGATAAAATCCCAGAGTGTACACAACAAAGGACTTCAGAATGGCCCAAGATCAACATGTTGCAATGCAAAGTGAACAGCTTCCCAAGATAAAAATTTCCACTGGGGCAGCTTCACCACGCACTGAATTCTTCCTACATCCCTGGTTATTCACCTGGGCAATTCCAGCCTCTTGGTTTCCCCTCACACACTGCTCCGAAGGAGTTAGTATCCTATCAGTCACAGTGACAGCCCCACATTACAGATCAATGTAATTTGTTGATTGACTTCTGAATACCAAATTCCTCCAAGGAGAGTCACAGATCCACAGCACGCTGGGAAAACATGTAAATACAGACGTACCCTGACAGCTCCTGATGCTGCCACTCAGAGAATCTCCCAGAGTGCAATTCTTCCTTCAAGGCCATTCTACTTAGACACGATACATTTCTTTTTTTAAAATAAAACTAGACAAATAGGAGAGAAATAATAGCTGTAGTACCTTGGGCATTTTAAAATATAAAAGTAATGATGTTGTAAATGGTTGATGACTAAATTAGGGTGCTTCAAAGAAACAGAACCAGCCAGGTGTAGGGTGGAGAGAGAGAGATTCATTTTAAGACACCAGACCACATGATTCTGGTGACTGGTGAATCCAGGGCCTTGCAGGCCAGGCCTGCAGGCTAGAGACCCGAGCAAGGATTGATGCTGCCGTCTCAAGTCCAAAGGCAGTCGATAGGCAGAATCCCTTTTACAAGAGCCCATAGTCTTTTCTCTGCCTTCAGCTGATAAGAGGCCTACCCACCATATGGTCATCTGGTGTTTCACAATCTCCACATCTGCCATGATTTTTCCTTTTAATAAGCATAACTTATTTGGTATAAAACCTCAACAGGCTACAAAAATCCCTTCTCCTAAACACTTCATTCCTGGTGAACAAGGGCTTTATTCCCCTAGAAGGAAAAATCAAGGATACTGATAAGTGCAGGAATTGGATGACCTTGAGAGATGGAACAAAGAGAAGAGGGACTAATGAATATCTAGGGCCTTTCCAGCTCCAAGTTCTAAATGATTCTACCTGATAAACTGCTACCATCTCAAAACAGAGCATGCTGCTCTTTACAATCAATGCTTGGACTCACCAGATGAAGTCTTTCTTTTCCCTGGACAACCCTAGATAAATGCTGATAAATTCTTTCCAGCTTTACTTTTTCTAATTCCCACTGGGATTACCTGACTTGGGCTCACAATTTTCTTAAACTTTTCCTCAACTCCATCATCTTTCACTACATCGTCACAACTGGAGTTTAGCCATCAACAACGATCCTCACAACCAATATGGAAGACACTAGTACTGTGTCCCCTTTTCACAAAAGAAGAAAAAGAGACATTATGCGTTCTGCCCAAAGTTGTAGAGGCCTCTGGGCTTGGGGCCTGTGCTCTCTGCAGGACATACCCAGGTTTCCTCCGTTAAGATCAACACTTCCGGATTCCTTAGAATTCCCAAGTCTCCACATCACCCTTCCCTGGCTCTGCATCCTGATCACGTGAGAAAAGCATTTTACATCTCTCTCCTTTTTCTTATCTCAAATCCCACATGGAAACTGGTAAGGAAATTTTCAATACCAAAGCCAGAATATTCCCTGGCAAATGAGATGAGTGGTCACCCTACTTCCCTGGACTCTTCAATTTCAGCCACTGCCCGGGTGTCTGTTCTCTCTGGTCACATAGCATTTTAGCTTCTTACCCTTAATGACTGTTTTTTTTTAATGAAATTTATTTTTAACTGATAAAAATATTAAAATTGTACATGGGGAACCATGTGGTATCACATCATCTAATGCTTAAAACCAGGGTAAACACACCTATCTTATCAAACTTGTATCTTTTCTTTATGGTTAAAAAAAAACTTTCAAAATTCTTTCATCTAGTTTTTTTAAAGGTATAGTAGATCATTGTTATCTACAATCCTCCCACGATGCAGCAGCACACCAGAGAGTCTTGCTCCTGACTATACCTTGGTACAGCGGATCAACTTTCTCCCCTCCTCGCCTCCCCAGTGACCTCTTCTTTTGCCAAGTCTTATCTCCTGGACTTGGCCTCCCTTACTGTGGAGACTCCAGCCACAAATGGAATACACTGAGTATTCTGGAAGAACTGAGGTGCCCCTGAAACTAAGCCAGGACATAGCAGTGTCTTTGAGACAAGAAAGAAGGGTGTCTGGAGACAAGAAAGAAGCTCTAGAACTTGACAACCCCCACCCCTGGCCCTCCAGCATGACTGCATTCCCTTTATCTTGCTGATGCACAAATCCCCTCAGAACTTGACAGGGCTCTGTATTCAAAGATCACATTTGTTTTTAAATATTGAATTCCCTATGTGTGAAAACTCAGTTACCTGCTGATCTTCACGAGTTAGTCATCTGGACACAGAAGATGCTAGAACCAAGATTAAATGCCATGATCTGGAAAGAGAAAAGCCAGTGATAATGGTAATAGCTGTCTCATTCTAGGCTTCAGGATGGGATTTGACAGAATGGGCCCCTCCAGCCCACCATCTGTGGAGAGGTCACTTTCTCCAGAGCTGAGACAGCTGGAGCCAAAGCGACCTCGGCAGCACTGCCACTGAATGCTAGGAGGAAGTGTCTGGGCCCTGCCTGTCTTCACCTAGTCCCCCAAAGGCCCTGCCAGAGACCTGAGGTCCATAAAAGGAATCCACTGGCAAGGTTCTTCCTCCCAAGCACCTTGACCCTGTGCAATTCAAGATTTGTAGTTGGAGATTCCTGAGGAAGACAGAGGAGAGTTGAGGGATACGTTGACTAATTATAACCAAGAGGTAATAATTCCATTTTTCACTTTTTTTTTCAATTGTGGCTATCTCCCCATGGTCTTTTCCACTCTGAAAATACTGGAAGAAATCAGGCAACAATATTATCAATGGTTGTTCTGAATGATGGAAATTTCCAGTTGTTTTTTTTTTTTTCTCTCTCCTCCTTTATTCCTTTCTGGTGTTTAAAACATTTATAATGAGCTTTAGTATTTATAGGGAAAGATAATAAAGCTGTTTTCATGTCCATATATAAAAATAAATCCCTTGGCTTCTTTATAAACTCCATAGAATTGTCCCTCATTACAATAATTCCCAAGGAAATATGCAAATCAAATATTTAGCATTTTATTTTTAAGGGTATGGCCTGAAACTTGAATTTGACCAACATGATAATGTGTGAGCATAAAGTGAGACTTAACAAATATGCCTAAATATTCCAGATATCAGGGCAAAATAGGGAGACAAATGGAAAGTTTTGCTAACTGTGTGTGAGTGTGTGTGTGTGTGTGTGTGTGTGTGTGTGTGTACATGCATGCTGGGGATAGAACCCAGGGCCTTGCAGGTGCTGGATAAATGTCCTAGCAGAGAGCTACATTCCAGCTCAACATTTCTTTTTCAAATAAGCTTCTAATGCACTGATAATAATATAATGCTACATAATAATACAGCTCAATGGCCAAGGAACTAGGAACAAAACAAAACCATTTAGATCCACTGATAATTGATCTTCTTAAATGTTGCTTTTCATTTCTATTTTTATTATTATCTTTACTATTAACAAGAAAGACAATAAGTACTAATTAAGGCAGAGCCAGGTCAGCATGTAAGTGATTCATGCCACTCACCCCTTCTGTCCCGCAGCAGCATCACCTCTGTGACAGTGGTCAGTAGCGGGACAAAAGAAAAGTAGTTTTCTTTTCTTTTCTTGGCTCAAGAATAAGCTTTTTCTGGTTTCTTTGGAAGAAATGTGGGAGATTCAGAAAATATTTTTTCCTTTTTTTTTTAAAGTCCCTTTCAATTCACATCATACATTTAAATTCTCTTGGATACAGAGGAAGGGAAGAACTACAACACAAATGCATTCAAAATATTCTCAGAATTTTGAAAAACTATGAAAATGCCAGGCTCTGAGTTCTCTATTAATGTCATTTGAATAAATTTTATTTTATTGAAACTCTGGATTAGAAGAAATGTATGACTTGGCATTTACACCAAGTCACATAGTACAATTACAGTTTCCAAAAGTGCCCAACTATTGCATTCTCATTAAGCTTGAGAGTTCATTACCCAGGGACTGCAAGATAAGTGCTGTATAAACACAGACAGATTTAGATGTCTTGGTATTACTTTATAAAACAAAGTTGTTTTTCAAAAGCTCTTACTTCTGGGCTGAAAATATAAACTAACAAAGTTCTGTTTCTTTTGAGAAGATGAACTTCTGTACTAAAGCAGAAAGTGCATCCAACTAATTTCAAATTCCACATAGTTCATTATACCTGAGAAATCACTGATACTGATTATTTTAAACTTCTACTATTTTACAACCATATCCTTTCTTAATTTTATCAGAAATACTGTAACAAGTTATAACTTGAGCTACAACATTGGAAACGAGCCTAAGCAAATCTTTTAAAATCCATAATTTCTCAGAAAATACTGACCATGCTCAGTACTGGTAGGAATTCTGAGACCTCAAGACATTACAAGGATGCCAATACTTGGCTAGCAATAATTTTCTATATCTGTTAATTCATACACTAAAAGGAACCAGGGCTGGGGTTGGGAGGTCTGTGGTGTCAGCCATAGGGCTTTTGTTTTTAACCAGGGATTGAACTCAGGTGCATCTGACCACTGAGTCACATCCCCAGCCCTATTTTGTATTTTATTTAGAGACAGGGTCTCACTGAGTTGCTTAGCACCTCGCTTTTGCTGAGGCTGGCTTTGAACTCGTCATCCTCCTGCCTCAGCCTCCCAAGTCACTGGGTTTACAGGCGCGCACCGCCGTGACCCAGCAGGCACAGGTCTTTTAAGTTTGATATCAATACTGCATTGACACACAAAGGTCAGGGTATAAAACAATCACATAAATGAAAAGGCACAGACTTGCTTTCCTAGCTTCAAGTAACTTCTGCATCCCACCATTTTCCAGCTCTATCACCCACGAGCTGTGTCACTTTGGCCACATTATTCAACCTCCCGTGCCTCATCTCTAAAATGGCAATAACGCTATGTGCCTCCCAGAGTTGAATTAATGTTTGCAAAATGCTTTAAACAGGTCTGGCACACTGTGTCTGGCACAGTCTGTGTTAGAGGAACTGCACCTGTTTCTGCCACCCAACTCTACGATAAGTCCACAGCATAGATGATCCAACCAAATTAGCATCAAAAGTAACCACAAATCCTATGAGCGCGCTCAGGGGGCTCGCGTGTGAGGATGAAAAGAAATTATCCAAATCAAATCAAAGTAGATACACCATAGTGCAGCACACATTAAAACCTGCCAGAGTATCTTGGCTGTAGGCTGCCCCGAGGCTACACGGACAAATACTTTGTCTCGTGGCTTAGTTGTCTCTGGGTAACTCATCACAACACAGACCAATGAACCACGTTGGAAATGACCTGCATTCGCAGGAGAGCTGAGTTCGATGGGAATTGTCAAACAACTAGTATTTACTGAGTTCTGACATTGACCAGAGAGTATGTTAGACATCTCTCCATAGCACGGAGACAATTATCTGTTTTTCCCAATAGAAAATATTTTGCCATCAAGAAGCTCGTAAGCTGCGTTTGAATATATCATAATGAATTCTGCATATGTAACAGATATAAGCAGAACATATATATCATATGTAATATATAATTATAATGTACTAAATGAAATAATAACAGAAGGTAGAGCAGAGGAGTAGAACAAGCAGATAGAGGAACCGTGGGAAAAGGAAAGTACTGGGGAATATGATTGATCAAATTTTGTCATGTGCACGGACAAATATGGCATAATGAATCCCATTCTTACATGTTATTATAATGCACCAATAAAATTTTTTTAAAAAAATAACTAGTAAGCAGAGAGGGACAGGTGATGACTTACACCAAATCCTTGATTCCATTTTGTGAATTTTCTCAGGTGTTTTATGCATAAAAGTAATACAGACTGTTTTTAAAATAAATTTAAAAATATATACATATATAAAAAGTAATACAGAATACTTCAAAGATGAGGGAAACTTACTCAATTCTTGAATCCAACCACATTATCAGTTCAGGCAATCAGTATTACCAAATTTGTGAAAGACTCTCCATTAATAACTGGAAATGGAAAGAGATAACCATCCTCCAGGCACTTTAGAAGCAGTAGGAAAGATTTTGGAGCAACATGGACAAATACATGCCACTAGGAGACTACGTCAGTATGACTATTTTGGAAAACATAATGACAACACACTTAGCAATACTGAAAATGCAGAGAGTCAACGACTGCATTGTGACATGTATCATCCAGACTCGGAACTCTTGAACAGTTACACCCACATTGTCCTATCAAAAAACTGGATGTATCCTACACTAGAATACTATACAACAGTGAAAAGGAGAGCAGTGATATACCGTCACAGTAAGCAGTATGGATGAATCTCAAAAGCCTAATATTTAAAGAAAGAGTTTAAGTCACAGAATTATCTACATGCAGATTAACTATGAAAGAAAGCAAGGGAATAACGAACACAGATTTCAGGATAGTGGTTCTCTTGGAGGGAAGAAATATGCTCAGGGAGAAGTTCACACAATACCCACAATCTCCTGAAGCTCAAGGGCAGGTGCAAAGATGTTGGTTTTATGATTCTTTCAACTGTGCATCTAATTTATATAATCTTCTTCGGGTATGATATGTTTTATAAAACAAAGTATTTTCAAACAAATTTTTAAAATCCAATTTACATCATTAACTGCTGAAAGGCCAAGAGTCCTATGTACAATAGCTACAGAATAAGGCAAAATAAAGAGAGTGGGAGAGATGAGATTCCCGGAGTGCCTGTGCCAGGGCCCAAGATGGGGAAGCTTTCACAGATGTAATCTCATATGCAGAAGTACAAAGGGTACATGGGGTTTCAGAGGAAAAAGAAACGGCAGCTGTCTGGCAGGACAATTTCCTGGAAGGGGTTGCTTTTTGACTCTGCTGTAAGGTTGGGTGATGTGTTTGGGTAAGTGGTAATGAGGAGATCAAAAAGCAAGGCTTTGAAAGAGGGCAGCAGAGGGGCCCTGGGTGTGTCAAAGAAACATCAATGATTCAGTTTGGATCTTTGGATGTCGGCCAGAGATAAAGCTTTCTGTGAGTCAGTTCCAAAATCTGAGATTCTGTTGAGTCCCAATGACCCCTAGTAAAACCCCTATGAAATCCCCAAGCCTGAGTTCTCAAGTAAGATGCAGAAATGCCTGAACTGTTCATTTATTCGTGACTTTATGTGACCTGAAAAAACTGTTAAAAGTCAGGTTTATTTTGCTTCCCCAAACTTTCTTAGGCTAGCACAGTCTTAAAAATCAGTTTATTCCAACACCAAAAGGGGAAGTTCTAACTTTTCCATCTACTTTTACTGGAAGAGATATCCATTGCGAAAACAAGGCAAACATCAAGTCCTTTTTACAAACAACTACAGTCCGGTTGATGAGTTTTTTCAGAAATATTACTAATTACAGATACTATCAAAATGAAAAGCATTCATCCCAAAGGTTATAAGACCTGGCTGCCAGCACCACAGTCTACCAGAGCTCCTTCCATTTTGGTCAAGAGCCAGGGTTGGTTGGGGTGTTAGATTTGTCTCCTTCATTCTTCCCGTGAACATCCCATTCTCTCTGTCCAAGCAAGGCACATGTGTGATCCTTCTTGCTCTGCGGCCTTTTAAAAGGTGTTGTAAGCTAAACTCGGCATGCAACTGATGTATTAGACAAAGTTTCCTTCTAAGTTTTAAAGTAAGCAAACAAAAATATTCACACACAAAGAAAACTTCAATCATTTACAAAGATGAGGTTTTAAAATATGAGGAAGAGGAAACAAAATAAAAATGTTACAAATTTAAAAAAATATAAGAGGAAGGAAAAGGGAGTGGGGAATAATCATGTTTGAAAACTACAAGCCAAAACCTTCTACTTCAGACACAGTGACGGAGTGGGTAAAGTTGAATAGAGCATTTTTTAAATATCAACTTTGAGAAGAACCGACAGTGTTTTAGGGCATGCTTATCAAATGTAACATTAAACACAAAATTGCCTCAGTCATCAATCTCGAGCTAAACTTTCTTAAAATTTCCCAAAGCTATGATGATATCAGAGTAGCATCTAAAGGCTCACAATTTCAAGGAAACTTAAAGACAGTTCCAACATCCTTTCAATGGCTATCAAACTGTAAGTTGTTCTAGAACATGATTTGGTTCATTTCCAAAGCTTTCCCTAACTACAGATGCATACAGTAGGACCAGATTCAGATGCCCTGGGTGTTAGGTGTGGCTCCTACCTTACCAGGTAGGGGAAGCTGGGCAGGTCAAAGGTCCTACATCTTGATTTTCTCTTCTGATCTGTCTATATATCAAGTGCTTATGAGGGTTAAATAAATGGATAAAAAGGTAAATATAAAACTGTGAAAGGTTGTAATATAAGTTATTACAAACTATCTAAAAGAGCATCTATTAGAACAGCTCCATTACACTTCCCCTCATTTACTGAGCTCACCCACCCCACCATGCAGCAGCAGAAAGATAGCCTCCTCAAACCTGGGCAACCACAGCCCCCTGGGCCTGTGTGTATCATTGCTTTCATCATACCGTATAATACAGATGCCACTTGCTAGACATCATTCCATGGGTCCCTTTGCTCCTTAGGACTTGTGTCCCTTATGCTAGGCACAGAGAGACACTTCCTCTATATCTGTTAAATGAACATTCCGGAGTAAAATGCTAACATCTGACTCTAGCAGAAGCACAATTAACAAAATCCCAGAGTGCAAAAGAGCAGATCTCATTGGAAATTTTTGTAGACATGCTCAGAGAAAGAAGCAAAATAACTTTCTGAAATTATGGCATTTGCAGGTAAATGGATGGAGCTGGACAATATCATGCCAAGTGAAATAAGCCAATCGCAAAGAACCGAAGGCCGAACGTTTTCTTTGATACGAGGACACTAATCCACAATACGAGTGGGGAGGGGTCCTAGGGAAGAATAGAGGTACTTTGGATTAGACAGAGGGGAGTGAAGGCAGAGGAGGGGGTACGGGGCAGAAGGACAGTGGAATGAATCAGACATTATTACCCTATGTGCATATATGATTACACGATCGGTGTGATTCTACATCATGCACAACCAGAAGAGTGAGAAGTCATACTCCATTTATGTATGATGTGTCAAAAACGCATTCAACAGTGATGTATAATGAGTTAGAACAAATTAAAACATTTTAAAGTGAAAAAGAAAAGGCAATTCAATTTCTTTCTGACTGCTTCAAAAGGGGAGAGGGAACATCCCCTTGATAACTAATCTTCACAATATATGGATACATAGCCTCAATAATCTCATACTTTTCTACTAAATAATGTGCAATCAATATCTCCAAACTGTCTTGAATTGGTAGCAAGACGTGGCACTCTGCGCTAGCCAAACATTCATTGAATCCCAAGTTATTTCACTACCACTCAAGTTAGTTGCTGCTGTGATTAAAACTCTCCATTGTCTCCATGCTTCTCAGTCCTCCAACATTAAATAAATTAAAGACAACCTTAATTGACTGGAGAAAGAAAGTCGGATCATTTCATTGTTAACTGCCTCGTTTAGAAGGAAAGGAGGTCAAAGGAGTAATCACATTAAGAGAGTAACGCCAACCTCTGGCTACTATTTATAATGAACAAATTAAAAGCATGCAATGGTCAAGCAATCCAAACTTACGATTCGACTTTGGGAGGGTTTGCAGAAAAATACTAGGTCATATTTGAAGTAAATTTGATATATAAAATGTTGATATAATAGCATTCGGGTATTAGGACATTGATTTGTTATGTTTGAGTCCTGCCAAATACAAATATTTCAAGTGGCCATGACACTCTTTTCACTCTGCCAGGGTCTGATGCAGGGTCATCTAAAAATAGCAGCTGAGATGCCGCCGATCCATCTCCCAGGCGATGCTGAGGCAGAGCATCTAAATGACAGAAATTGTAGTTTAAAGGGACAGTACAGCTGATTAAGTCTCTCAGACGGAAGCCAGGCTGGAGAGGGCCCGTTCCCTACCGCACACCTCCCTCTAATACACTGTAGTCATTTTCCATCTCAACTCATTCTTTATACCCGTTATTCTAAATGAAATCATCCTTCTAAATAAAAGGGGTGTTTCAGCTAATGGAGTCAAAGACGTCGCAAGACACAGAATTTTAGAAGATCCTAGAAATCATTTGGAACAGTGGTTCTCAACGTTGACTGAGCATCAGAATCCCCTAGAAGGCTTGATAAACACGGCCGTCAGTTTCCCATTAAATCCTGTACCTTCTTGCCTGCCCCCTTTTTCCTACAATAATGGTTCTCTCCTCCTACCAGTTTGCATAGGAATCTAGCTTTACTTCTGCTGCTTCATAAGATTCCTTCTCTCCCACCACTACTCCATATTTTCTCTTCTCCTATGTGCAAAGCTCCTGCAAAAACTGTCTGCCTTTGCTTTCTCTAGCTCTTCGGTCAATCCTCCCTTGAATTTCAATCCAGTTCTTATCCTCACCACTTAACTGAAACCATTCACTGCGAGGCTAACGATGACATCCACATCGCTCAATCCAACCGTTAATCCTCAGTCCTCACCTTATTTTGTCAGTCAGCAGCACCTGACTCAGTTTACCCATCCTTCTGGCCCGAAGCACATTCTCAGCTCCCACAGCACCATGCTTCCTTGGTTCTCCTAGTATTGTATTGGCTATTATGGGTTCATTGGTGTTTCCCCAAAAAGGTAAGGTTGAAGTCTTAACACCCAGTACCTAAGGAGGTGACCTTATTTGGAAACAGGGTCTTTGCAGATTTAACTAAGATTTAACCAAGGTAAGATGAGGCCCTTAAGGTGGGTGTGGGGCACATGCCTGTAATCCCAGAGGCTCAAGAGACTGAGGCAGGAGGATTATGAGTTCAAAGCCAGCCTCAGTAACTTAGCAAGGTCCTAAGCAACTCAGTGAGACCCTGTCTCTAAATAAAATATACAAAAGAGTCAGGGATGTGGCTCAGAGGTTAAGTGCCCCTGGGTTCAACCCCTGGTACCAAAAAACAAAACAAAACAAAACTGAGGCCCTTAGAGCAGGCCTTAACCTAACATAACTGGTGTTCTTATTTTTTTAAAAAGGGCAAATCTGGACACAATTAAGCACAGAAAGAAGATACTATAAAGACACATAGGAAGAAGATGGTCACATGATTGGAGTTAAGCATCTACAAGCAAAGAATGCCAAGTACTGGCAGGAAACACTGAAACCAGACAGGTAAGGGAGGATTCTCCCCTATGGCCCCCGAGAGACAGCATGGCCCTGCTGACTCTCCAGACTTCTAGCCTCACAGACGGGGAGACAGTGCATTTCTATGGTTTTAAATCACCTGGTTTTGGTACATTAACATGAGCTGTAGATGTGAGCACATGCCCATGTAATTCATGTGTCTGCTGCCGTGGGAAGGAACGATCATCCTGAAATTTATTTTCCTCCCTCCTAACATGCAAAATGCAAGCCCCATGCAAAGAGCGACAATGTAAAACTAGAACATCAAGTCAGGCAGTGATGAAGAGTCCAGTCATGTTCTATGTATACACAGCAGCTGCAGGGTTTGTGAATTTAATTTTATCACACTGACTGTATTTTGTGTGTTAAATTTTGCCCCTTGGGATTTCAGCAGGTGCCATGGGACAAAACAACACAGCTAAATTCTCAACCACTGAGCTAAGAAAAACCCCTATCATAGCATCTCAGGGTGAGAGCAGAAGTGGGAAGACAGAAAAGAAGGAAAACACAATAAGGCAGAAAGAGATGGAATTTCACAAGAAATCTGCTGTGTGTGCTTAGTACTGCCATTAGAAAATGGGTTCTGTTCATTTGTTTTTATCTGGAGAATTTAGGACAGGGCCAACCCTTTGAGTTGCCAACTAGGATATTACTATACATTTACTATCCATCATAATAGCTTTAGGGTTGAAATGTGTTCTTTGAAGGTATCACTGTATCTTTTTTTTTTTTTT